>JALPQI010021333.1:0-18294 GCA_025490895.1 Thaumatotibia leucotreta
GCAGCAAAGCTCAGTGGCCGTTAGTACTAGAAGTTTGCAATTTGGTACAAGAATACATTTGAATTAAGCCGACAAAGTAGTAGAATAAAATGTTAAAAAATATTTTTTAGGGTACCTCCCCTATTAGTAAAGTGGGGATGATTTTTGGACCTACGGATCAAAAGTTGGAGGGGGGGGGGGGCACATTTTTTTCCGAAAATATAGACTTTAGAAAAAACTTTTTCTAAAGTCTATATTTCTTTGAGACTGAAGGGTCTTTGAGACCCTTATTCTTTTTTAAAGAGCTAATCAATGATATCCCACACTGTAGGATTACAGCAAATAAATCCCCACTTCACTAGTTTTTTTTTTATACCACGTCGGTGGCAAACAAGCATACAACCCGCCTGATGGAAAGCAGTCACCGTAGCCTATGGGCGCCTGCAACCTCAGGGTGTCACATGCGCGTTGCCGACCCAATAAAAATAACGTTGGCACAACAAAGTGGCTCCACTCCACCTGATCTTAAGTGAAAAGTAGAGCCCAAATCGCGGCGGCAACGAACAGGAGACAATCAGTAACCTGTTAGTTGCCACCGCCCTTGCTGGCCCCGCTAGATGCTGGTAAATACACCGGCTGACCCCGAAATACGGCAAACACGAAGGTAGATAAGTCATTTCACGGGCGTTTACACCGAATGTACGGTGGTAGCCAACCAGGCGGGTACTAGTAAAAATACCCTACCACCGGCTGAGAAGCTGGTTACTCAGTATTTCCCTTAGTCGACTCCTACGACACCCACGGGAAGAGAGGGGCGGTGATTTTTGTATTCTTACTCCGTCACCGCACGGATACCAGTTGAAGAAAAAAAATATTTTTTTCTTGTTTTTATTATACAATTTTGTTGGCATGATTAATATGTCATACCTGTACCAAATTACAGATTTCTAGTATTAACGGCCACTGAGCTATGCTGCGGACAGACGGACAGACGGACATGGCGAAACTATAAGGGTTCCGTTTTTGCCATTTTGGCTGCGGAACCCTAAAATACCACACACATAGTTCATAGTTCATAGTTCATAGTTATTTATTCAATTAACAATGTACATTGTATCTGAACATTACATACCTACATACTTTTTTATAAATTACAATTATGAAGCATATTATTAACTAATTAATTAATACAATTACAATAATATTTTAATATGTCAAAGACATTTGTATAATTATATATTTGATACACTATTACACTAATTTACACCATGTCAAAACAATAATACACAAGTAAATTACCTAACCTATACCTAACTATTGATCTTTACCATCATGGAAAAACTCATCAACGCTATAGAAACACTTCTTCAGCAATAAGGACTTCAACCTATCCTGAAATGCACCTAAGTTCATTATCTCCTTTAACTCGGATGGTAGCCTGTTAAAGAGAGCAATTGCCTGAAAACCAGAAGAGTGCCTGACGACTTTCAGTTTGCTACGTATTTTCTGTGGTAGGTCCTTTCTTCTAGTTGCTTACATTCAAAAGACGTGGCAAATATTAAATTGGTTTTATTGAGACTAAAATAGGCTAATTTATTTTTAAACGGTTTTTATTAACTTCACCGCGTATCAACTGTCGTCGATGCTTCAAATCTTGTGATCGATTTTTCGACCACTTCTACTGCACCAAAATCAATGAAATTTGGAACTCTTATCAGGTTCCCATGACAATGCAATATTATAATATTTGTATCCTTGTATCCTCAAAGCCTGATGCTGCAGACGTACTGCTTGCCTTAACCGAGTGTGTTAGACACGTGAAAATGAATGTATAGCATGTTTGGCATAATCAAATACTAACAGCCTGATCTTGACTTCCAACTCCTCACTCCTGATGCTGCAGTACTGCCTACAATAACCGCAAGGTTTATCTTTTATCGAAATCTTGATTTTGAAGAAGTTCTTTAGATATTACTTAAGTAGAAACATGCGAATTTAATACTAAAGTCCAACTCCTCAAATCTGATACTCCAGTGTTACTGCCTGCCGCAACCGCTAGGTTTAGCGATATGCAGATTTTGAAGTACTGCTTTAGATATTTGGTAGAAACATACGGATTTCATTATCATCATCATCATCATCATATCAGCCGAAAGATGTTCACTGGTGAATATAGGCCTCCCCCAAAGATTGCCACAAGAACCGGCCCTGCGCCACCTGCATCCAGCGACCTTCACCAGGTCATGAGTCCACCTTGTCCCCACAAGGTGGACTCATGACTACCACGCTTCCGGTACATGACCGCCACTCGAGAACCTTACCGCCCCAACGGCCATCGGTTCCACGCGCAACGAGCCCCGCCCACTGCCACTTCAGTTTAGCGATTCGAAGAGCTATATCGGTTACTTAGATTCTGCTGCGGATGGTTTTATTTCTAATCCGATATCGCAGAGAGACTCCTAGCATAGCCCTCTCCATTGCCCTTTGGGTGACATTGAGCCTTCTTATGAGGCCTGCAGCCCTCCAGCTGATATAGTGACAGCGTTAGGGGACCGCGTAGGGGGAGCCGTCGGGCCTGCGGCCCTCCAGCTGATATAGTGACAGCGTGAGTGGATCGCGTCACGCGTGAGTGGACGGCTCACCCTACGGGGTGAACCGTCGGGCCTGCGGCCCTCCAGCAGATATAGTGACAGCGTGAGTGGTTCGCGTAGGGCGAGCCGTTGGGCCTGCGGCCCTCCAGCTGATAGAGTGACAGCGTCAGTAGATCGCGTAGGGCAAGCCGTCGGGCCTGGGGCACTACAGCTGATAGAGTGACAGCGTGAGTGGTTCGCGTAGGGCGAGCCGTCGGGCCTGCGGCCCTCCAGCTGATAGAGTGACAGCGGCAGTAGATCGCGTAGGGCAAGCCGTCGGGCCTGCGGCCCTCCAGCTGATAGAGTGACAGCGTGAGTAGATCGCGTCACGCGTGAGGGGACGGCTCACCCTACGGGGTGAACCGTCGGGCCTGCGGCCCTCCAGCTGATATAGTGACAGCGTGAGTGGTTCGCGTAGGGCGAGCCGTTGGGCCTGCGGCCCTCCAGCTGATAGAGTGACAGCGTCAGTAGATCGCGTAGGGCAAGCCGTCGGGCCTGGGGCCCTCCAGCTGATAAAGTGACAGCGTGAGTGGTTCGCGTAGGGCGAGCCGTCGGGCCTGCGGCCCTCCAGCTGATAGAGTGGCAGCGTCAGTAGATCGCGTAGGGCAAGCCGTCGGGCCTGCGGCCCCCCAGCTGATAGAGTGACAGCGTAAGTGGTTCGCGTAGGGCGAGCCTTCGGGCCTGCGGCCCTCCAGCTGATAGAGTGACAGCGTCAGTAGATCGCGTAGGGCAAGCCGTCGGGCCTGCGGCCCTCCAGCTGATAGAGTGACAGTGTGAGTGGTTCGCGTAGGGCGAGCCGTCGGGCCTGCGGCCCTCCAGCTGATAGAGTGACAGCGTAAGTGGATCACGTAGGGCGAGCCGTCGGGCCTGCGGCCCTCCAGCGGATAGAGTGACAGCGTGAGTGGTTCGCGTAGGGCGAGCTGTCGGGCCTGCGGCCCTCCAGCTGATAGAGTGACAGCATGAGTGGTTCGCGTAGAGCAAGGCGTCGGGCCTGCGGCCCTCCAGCTGATAGAGTGACAGCATGAGTGGATCACGCAGGGCGAGCCGTCGGGCCTGCGGCCCTCTAGCTGATAGACTCACAGCGTGAATGACTCGCGTAGGACGTGCCGTTGGACCTGCTGTCATCAGGTTGATAAGACTGAGAGTATGAGTATATCCCTCGGGTTTGCGTGGGGCGTGCCGTCGGGCTTGCGGCCGTCCGGTTGATAGACAGAGAGTGTGAGTCCCTCCGGTTCACGAAGTGCGTGCCATAGTGCCGTCGAGCCTATGGCTCTCCGGTTGATTGACTGCATGGATTGACCCTTTGGGCCCTCGGTTCGCGTCGAACTTTCCGTCAGACCTGCGGTCCTCTGGTTGGTCGACTGACAGTATGAGTTTCTATTTTATAGTCTCGAAATTCGACTTGTATAATGTGTTCAATATAAAAATTTAACCTTGATTTTCTCAATAAACCAAATTGATTGATATATTCCTTATTGTCAGGTCTCTGTTATCTAAGGTATTGTATGAATAACCATATGAGACACTTCGGGCATTCAAGCTGACATTTTTTTAGTATCGAATTTCTAAAATAATCTATTCAGCAGGGATTCCCCTCTCGTTACACTTAAAATAATGTCCATTACGTTTACATATGTATCGTGATTCAAGCGCGGGAGTTAAACGCTAGCATGCTTAATTGTATTGCATATTACAAACAACATCTTTGATCTAGAATAAGTAGATATAATATCGGAAATTAACTTTACAATTGCACTAAAAACTTGAAAATAAAATAAGTAAAAAAAGTTTTAATTTAAACGGTTTTTATTGCACCAAAAACTAGAAAATAAAGATTAGTTGTAACTAACCGTAGATGCTACTTTCTGTAGATTAGTCACGTGAAACTATTATCACTGTAGTCTTCCCAAGTTGGATGCTGAAAGCCACGTTTAGCCTCTATGTCAGTGGATTAAGCGTTACTTAATCGGAAACTTTTACCAAACTAAAATAAAAACGTGGGGCGTTATTATAAAGAAACATACAAGTTCAAAATATGAAATTGTAGCTTTAATTTTGCAATTAATTATCCTTCTGTTCCAACAGTTCTACAGAGGTAAATGACTTTTATCAAAGCCAGAACAAAACTTATTACACTATTGCTGTCTTGATTTCTATGTTTGTTCTTAAA
Organism: Thaumatotibia leucotreta; assembly: GCA_025490895.1. Classification (NCBI taxonomy): domain Eukaryota; kingdom Metazoa; phylum Arthropoda; class Insecta; order Lepidoptera; family Tortricidae; genus Thaumatotibia; species Thaumatotibia leucotreta. The sequence continues at coordinate 4,780 of JALPQI010021333.1, forward strand.
TAACTAGGTATAGTAACTTAATCACAATTGCGTACGCCCCACGTTTTTATTTCAGTTTGGTAAAAGTTTCCGATTAACGCTTAATCCACTGACATAGAGGCTAAACGTGGCTTTCAGCATCCAACTTGGGAAGACTACAGTGATAATAGTTTCACGTGACTAATCTACAGAAAGTAGCATCTACGGTTAGTTACAACTAATCTTTATTTTCTAGTTTTTGGTGCAATAAAAACCGTTTAAATTAAAACTTTTTTTACTTATTTTATTCGATACACTTGTTTACTTCACTTACACGTGTTATGTGATTTAATCAATACCGAAAGGCTAAAAAGAGCATAATTTGACTCGTAAAAGTGTCAGAAGGTGACGGTTAAATTGCAACTTTTGCGATAACGAGGTATCAACCACCAATTACGAGAAAAGTTTAATACAGCCGTATTCGGTGGTCTTAATTATATTCAATGATCTATGAAATCGGTATTATAATGTTAACTGTTCATTACTAATGTTACCTACCACAGATAAAAAAGTTCCCATAGTTAAACTGATTGTAATGATGCTAGTCATGGTTTTTGAAGGCATTTTATAGCACTATTGATATGTCCGTAGATAGATAAATATTGTTAAGAGTAGGAAATTTTCGATATTCATGATCTATGGAAACGGGATATTAAAAAAAACCGGCCAAGAGCATGTCGGGCCACGCTCAGTGTAGGGTTCCATAGTTATTCAAAAACGGCTGGTCCGATTATGTTCGAAATAGTTTTATTTTAAAATTATTCTATAAGCCCACTATTTATGATTTTTTTCATATTTTTTGGACTTACGGATCAAAAGTTAGAGGGGGACACACAATTTGTTTTCTTCTGGACCGATTATCTCCGAAAATATTTACTTTAGAAAAAAACTATCTTTTGAGACCCTTATTATTTTTAAGATACCTATTCAATAATACCCCACATTATAGGATTACACTTCACCAGTTGGGGAGGTGCCCGAAAAAAATGTTGTTTATAGTTTTTATTGTATCACTTTGTTGGTATGATTCATATCTACATGTATTAAGTACCTGTACCAAATTGTAGATTTCTAGCATTAACGGCCACTGAGCTATGCTGCGGACAGACGGACAGACGGATATGTCGAAACTATAAGGGTTCAGTTTTTGCCATTTTGGCTACGGAACCCTAAAAAACCGGCGAAGAGCATGTCGGCATGTAGGGTAGGGTTCCGTAGTTATTTTAAAGTATTCTGTAAGCCTAATATTCATGAATTTTGTCACAATTATTTTACCAACCCACGGATCAAATACTAGAGGGAGGGGGACCAATTTTTTTTAATTCTGGAGAGGTTATCTCCGAAAATATTCAATTTAGAAAAATATTTCATTGCTAATTTCTAGTCACTGATATAAGCTGCGGTTAGACAGGCACGTTTTTCGACACACCATGTGATTAATGACTTGGTCTCGGCTCTCGGCGAATGTTCCCTGCATAGCAGAGCCTCAGGACTTGACCTGTACAGGACAAGAGACCGGACGGCTTAACGCTGGTTCCCTGGGCATTGGTGGCAAGGGGCCGCTACCTGCTGTAGGATGCTACGTGTGTGAGTACATTTGGGCCTTCGCATCTGTCGCAGACATTGCGAAGGTTCCAGGTGCGGCCGCTGAGAACGCTGCCAGGATCAGACATCTGAAACCAACTTGCCATTTGGAATCAGCTTACGATTCTGTTCCCCGTTCTAGTTCTCTCCTTTGTCCAAAGAATTACGCTTGCCGTCCAGCGCGGTAATGCTGCAAGCACGTTTGGGAAGGGTGGCGTCCATCAATAATGTAAACAATCCTAAAAACCTGCATTATTTCATAATCACGCACTTTTAGAACACTATCAACTTAAAACCTTCAATCTTGAGTTCACATACTTTTTTCGGATACAATAGGTAAATATATAATTATATATAAATATTAGGGTGTAAAATCATAACGGTCGATGTATTTTAAGTTAAGGTTCAATAAAAGAGTTGAATTATTAGTGGTAAACTTGTTTTTTTTTTTAATTTAAACTCTCTTTAACCTGCCACATTTTCCCTACTACCCTGTCTTGTCACTTTCTCCTGTATTTCTAAAATTTCAAATCGCCATAACTTCTACGTTTTTATGACTAGTTCGTTTCCTTTCACAAAACGATACCGAATCTTAGATAACTCTCAAAAACGGGTGCGCCAAAGTATTTATAAAATTGCAACTTAGATTATTGGAACTCCGAAAATTTTTCTTATACAATTTAACTTCATAATGATCGGTATTTAGAATAATCTTTGTTCATAATCATCATCACATAGAATTATTTATGTTCATAATATTGTTTTTCATACATATTTTTAGTACTAACTTTTATGTTTATATAATTTTTCACTATACTTATTTTATGCTATATATTCTAATGTTATAGGTATTTATTTTTATCTGCCTACTGGTTTTATGTATGAATTATTTTTGTTTAATTAAATATAAATCGTACTATCACTGTAAACTAGCTACTTGCACAAATCATGTTGTGGCAGAGTAGGTACTGTACTAAACGGGTTCCCTCTAAACTTTTTTTGTCCGAAACGCTTAGGATATAACAGACTTGGTATAATCTATTTTGGCATCAACTTAACGAGACAGAAACATCACTTGGCTTAAATAACAATATTTCGAATATTATTTTGTCCGAAACTATCTTGGCATATCATTAATTACGCCGAGTGTTATAAGACAGAAATTAGATTTGCATTTTTTTTTGGGCATGTAGCCACATGTTCGAAACTTGCCTTTTTCGTCAGGCAGAATTTGCTGTGAGGGTGAAAATTTCTGCAGTGAGCGAGCGAAGCGAGCGAACAAAACCTTCCGGGACAAATCCGACTCGGATAGGTTAGGTTAGAAGACTAAGGCGGGAGCTTAGCTCCCGCCTTAGTCTTCATAGACTCTTCGAGGTTATTTTTTTAGCAACCTAGAAAGTACTCAGCTCAGTAACACAGTAAGTAACGTATAGAATATTACTACTACCTCGATTATATTGACAGGTTGTAATTATTCCTTCTCAGTTATGCTAAAACAAACTATGCCGATACTTTTTATGCACATCCAGATTATGCCTCATCATAAATAGGAGCATCGAAATTATGCTCGAATAATATTCGAACAACTCGAAATCTGCCACAAAGAAATATGCTAAAGTTGAGTATGTCACAACAGTTTCTGCACAAAGCCCATTATGACTACATAGTTTATGTTATTCATAAAAGAATTATACCACAACAGAGTGAACCTAATGGGAAAATGTTTATAAATAAACAATTTATTTCCAATAACTTTATGAGTATAGATTAATCTACTTGACGACTTTAGGAGGATAAAATTTCGAAATAAAAATCGTTATGAACATTGTAGGTAGAAGTATAATTTTTAGTAAGAAAAAAAGTATGAGAAAATTTTTTCGGGGTAATGATGATTATGAGTAAAAAACGGTATTAGAAAAATATTCGAAGAAAAAATTGTATAAGTGCCAATATGGACCCCTCAAAAACATATTCAAATCTGAAAAGCTAAAAAAAAACACTTTATTTTTTTTCATTTACTTTACCCTGCCGATGCCACTTTTATGAGAATTAGACATATAACGAAACTATAAGGGTTCTTTGTTTACTACGGAACCCTAAAAAAGGGGTCTGACGTGCTATGTCCCTTCGAGTATTCGTAACAGCACTGACATTAAAAATGATACTCGTAAGAAAAATATCTCATAATAAGACAGTGTCTAAGTGTCAGAAATTTCAGTAAAGAGCTTCTATTGCTGTTTATTTCAGACTTCCAGACAGACAGTTAACTTGAAAAGTTAAATAAGAAAGCGGGAATTCAACGAGTTTTTCCTCAAAGCGGTTTTAATAATGTAATAAAAAAAAATCGTGACGAATTCCGCAAATCAGATTAAGTCGCTAAAGGCTAACGGTGGGCTCTCGAAATGATAATTGATAATAATTAATTATTAATTGTTTTTGGATTTAAGCTAGAGTCTGACCAACCAAATTTGGTTGACATAGACAATTAGTGATAGGTGCCGTATGGAAATAATTATCTGATACATATTTCCACAGACATTATTTCCTTACGGTATCACTATTTTTTCTTGCGGTATCACTAATTTTCCTTACGGTATCGCTAATTTTCCTTACGGTATCGCTAATTGTTTATGTTTTAAATAAGCAAAACAGTAGGTGATGTTAATTAATATTTTCAGTTTACTTCTCACGGTGGTGAAGTTTATAAAACCTGAATATTGATGAAGGGGAGAATAAATTATGAAAAAGAAGGAAATATTACTAAGAATGCATTTTATTTCTCACTTTGTTATAATAGTTTATTTTGAGTAAGTGTAAACATATTTTTTCCTAACTAGTGCGGAAAAGTAAACTTAGCGCACGCTTCGCGTGCGTAAATTTCTCTTTTTAGGGCACTTGTTATGAAAAAAGTCATTCGATACACGTTTAAAAACTTATTTATTTGTATCGAAATGTACTATTTTAGTACAGATGGTGCCTTTTTAGGCTCTAGTGGGAGAAGTGTGTTATTTTACGTCAGGTCTAAAACTTCGGAGGGTCATCTGCACTAAAAAACGCCGTACGAGACACGTGCAAAAACTCAATGCCCTCAATATCAAAACTCTTAATACCCGTAACGTAAAGTGTGACTCATATGGTCCAACCTCTCGCACTTAAAACAGTACATAAATGATAAATACGCCTTCTAGAACTACATTCCTTTTAAAAACTTCTAATGGATTTAAGCCTAGCTGAACTAGCTAGGGTTACTAGTTTTGGTCAAAAGAAATATTGACTTCTGAACAAAGTCCGTTAAGTACAAAGTTTTCTGGTGACCTCTATAGACCAGCGGCCCTACCGCGAACGTCGAAATCCGCAAATCTCGAGGATTTCTCTGTCACTCTAATGACTCGTTCGTTGGAGTAACAGAGATAAAAAATCGAAATTTACGTTTTTTGACGTCTGCGGTGGTAGGCCAGTAGCCGTACTATAAGTTTGTAAGAAGTTTTCGTTCATCATCATCATCATAATCACGATCTCAGCCATGAGACGTCCACTGCTGAACATAGGCCTCCGCTCTGGACCTCCACATTTTTTTTTACCAGGCGACGATATACATATATAATAGATAGATATGTAGATACTTAAATACATAGACAGCCATGACCAAGGAACAAATATTTGTGATAAATAAATACACAAATAAAGCCCTCGCCGGGATTCGAATCCGGAACCTCCAGCTTCGAAGGCAGGGTCACTACCAACTAGGCTACGGAGGCTGACAAACTGGCTGGTATGACAGAGAGAGCCTTTTCGATGATTCTTGACTAAAATCCTAAAGGTTTTCCTCGGTTGCGTAGGACAGGAGACACTATAAACATGATCTTAGAGAGATTTTTTATAGGTGTTAGGATTATATTTTAACGATAAACGTCACCACCCCAACTCCTCCCGCGGGTGTCGTAAGAGCCGACTAAGGGATTGAAGTGTCACTGACCATTCTTTGATAGAAGATTGATGATGGGCAGCAGCGTCATCATAGTGGACACATTACTGCGATCGCCAATCCGCTTGCCCAGCGAGGCGATTATGGGTATTTACCTCCTAATGCGTTTATACGCATAGTTAATAGGAGAGGCCTACGTCCAGCAGTGGACTATCATAGGCTGTTGATGATGATGATGATGATAAGCAAACCATATTTGTGTAAGTTCGTCACCATGATAAATTTATTATTATTATTTTTTATTTTCAAATATTATTTCCGATTGCGGTCAAATAATTACTCGATTCGTAAAATAGCGTCAATATTTACTACAAATAAATAACTGAAGTTTGTATATTGGTCCGCGAATCTCGATAGTGGGAAACTGCAAATATTTGAAGGTTTATCGGAATCGGGTGACAATATTGCAAAAAATAATTAAATTGACGGAGTTTTGGGACGAGCTTTGGATTTAGCTCATAACAAAACTCCATCAATTTAGTACTTCATCATCATCTTCATCATCTGAGCCATAAGCTCCACTGCTGAACATAGGCCTCCCCTCTGGACCTCCCAATGATGCGACCTGCATCCAGCGTGTCCCGGCGACCTTCATAAGGTCGTCTGTCCATCTTGTGAGTGGACGTCCTACGCTGCGTTTGCCTAGCCGTGGTCTCCACTCGAGCACTTTTCGACCCCATCGACCATCGATCTTTTATTGGTAGCTATGCTTTTATTATTTTTTTTTTTAATATATTAAGTTCCAAATACAATATAATTACCTACAATATACTTTAGATATTTTTTTATATAAATCTGACAGCTGTTTGGACACCGTGCCTACGTAGCGCCAACTGGTGGCAGAAAAAATATCGAACACCCTCATTTCATATAAATCATAACCGATTTTCCATTACTTAATCAGAACATCGTGAAGACCACCCAAATACGCTTAGGGAACATTTTCTTGTATGTCATATCAAACGTTATCACAAAAATTGCAATTTAACCGTGACCTTCTCAAACTTTTTCGAGTCAAAGTACACCAACCTTTTGATATTGATTTATGTAACACATGTAAGCAAGTGCCTACGGATCGATTGCAAAAAAAATTACATAGTTAAAGGCCTTAAACCCTTTATAAAGCACCGGTCTCAAAAGCGACCACCCTATCCTCCTGAGTCCTGGATAAAAAATGAGTACACTCGCATAAAAGCCGAGAGTCCTTTAGAACACTATCAGCATAAAGTCCTGGGTAAAAATCGAGTACGCTCGCATAAAAGCCGAGAGTCCTTTATAACACCATCAGTGTTGAGTCCTGAACTTTCGGTCGCTTATTTTAAGGTTTAAAATGAGTCTGTCAGATTTTTGTTGGAACAAAGTTGGTTATATACTCAAAGAGGTATACTTTAAGCATAATTTATTTTACAAATTATTTGGGCGTTATAAAGGCCTCTCGGCTTTTATGTGACTAAGATTATATAATAAATGTGGCGAATATGTGTCATTTTGTATGAAATCAGGTGTATCTTTGAAAAATAAAATAAAACATATGGGCTTGTCAAAATGCTATAATCATAAAAAATAACAAAAATCGTAGAACCGTTCTGTTATTAAAACATTAAAATCTTGCTTTTAAAATCCAATTCCATACAAAACTGTTGTAGTTAAATCAGTCTACTTCTCACATCACAATAGTGTCCTCAAAAAGTAACTTTACTTAAGTATTTTACAAACAATTGTAATAAACCTTCTGTAACATTATATAACTAATTAAGAAATTTTAATCTATATATTTCAAGGAAAACTCATTTTAAACAAGTGTGAGAACTTAATGATGCTATGAACAAAGTCCGAAAGGGCTTTACAAAGGTCAAATTAATTTAACACGTAATTGTACTTCAAACGTCATATTTAAAATAAAACTAGTAATTACATTATAATAAACTTGTAAAATACTCATTAAATAAATAAAAAGACAGACAAAAACAAACAGGTTTAAGCGAAAAAATAAGATTTTCTTCCTGCGCGATGTGACATCTTACCGGACTTTTGACGTCGCACTGAACGGAATATTCTTTTTCACTGGGCAATAGCATTTGCGAAATAGATATAGGTATATTTCTGATTGGACGACAGCCGTTGATTCTCACATTCACGCCATTATCGCCTGATTTTAAGCGCGAAACATTAAGGCCTTTATAACGGACAATCGGCGTTTATGAATAACTTAAATTTTAGCGCTCGGTCTTTACACATGTGATGATTTTGGCCGTTAAAACGGACTCTGGGACTTTATTTATAACTTTATTTTTTAGCGTTCGGTCTTTACACATAACATGATTTTGGCCTTTATAACGGACTCAGGGACTCAGGAGGCTATAGCACTATCTTTTTGTTTTTTTTTTTCTTGTACAGAGAATTTTTGATACTATATAATGGCGTTGAGGCTTGAATCCAAGGTTTTTTCGAGTCTTGCCCGTTAAAGGGTTAAAGAAAACAATTTTTTCCTAACTAGTGCGGAAAAGTAAACATTGCGCACGCTTCGCGTGCGTTAATTTCTTTTTTAAGGCACTTGTAATGAAAAAAGTCGTTCGATACACGTGTAAAAACTTGTTTTTAACTCGGGTGATTGTCGCCCTCGTGTCACTCGGGCTCCACTTTCACCCTCATCGAAAAAAATTTTTTTGCACCTGTATCGAAATGTACTATTAACGTCACATTTTTGTGTTACGAAATTAAATTTTGTTCAACAATTTTTGGGACTGAAAAAGGGCAAAATATCAAATTCTCTGTGCGCGATTTACAAAACCCACTTAAGTACATTTTTTTATTTTTTTTTCTACTGTCTAAGATTGTGGGACAGAGTATACACAGTTTGTATCACTATCTTTCGTAACAATTGACGCGATTTGTATCGATAAATAAATTGAATGTACACACTTATTTCATCGGGTTCGTTATTTGGTAATTACGATATGTAAGTATTGATTCTTGCAATAATAAAATAATATTTACGTGTTCTTGTTTCATTGATTTCCCCTTATCTTTTTAACATAATTTTCATCGTCCTACTGTTGATAGTGTCAGTTTTTGGTAGTTTCAGAAGGGTCGATGGTTTTTGAAAAATGTGTACCTACCTACCTACTAGTTGTTAATATAACTACTTAGAACAACTATTTCTGAAACTAGTGTTAGCAATTTATATTTTACATTAAATAAGTTATGTGATTGACTCAGTTTACCATTTTGTTCGTTATACCATTTTCTATGTTTGTAGGTAGTTCGTTATTATATTTAAAATTCATTCGATCGTTGGATGTCGTTGAGTGATATTCGAGAATTGAATTGTATTGTTAATACTGTTGGTTTGAATAAGAAGTGAATTGAGGTGATACAATAAAAGTGTGAACTGTTACAAGCTGGTTTTAATCATAAGTTAACAAGTCAGAAGTTGGAAACGAGCTCAAAACGCCACAGGTAATTGCTATTTGGATTTAAATGCGGTTACATTTAACGAGTGATTTGGCTATCTTGACGTTATTTTTAAATATGTTATATAAATCAAGGTGTAATTAAGACAGTGTTTGAATTTTATGGAGAATTTACAATAAGTGGAAAACAATACGTAATATGTAGTTAAATTTGCCAATAACACTTTATGTACAATATGAGAACTCACAACCAGTTTGGATGCGTGGTCTATGACAATTAAACAGTTATATACGTAATAACTCATGTTAATATACTAATTGTGCATAATTACTTCATCATAATAAATAAATAACGTTTATTTAATTAACCATGGAAACTGCAAGTAAGACAGTTGTACTTGTTTAATTATTTCGATTTCAGTATGGAAGAACAAGATGACAGAAATGTACGAACGCCCCCACTTCCGGGCGATAATCGCGTCGATGAGGACTCGGAAAGCAGACGTAGCAGAGCACGCGATCGTGTGCGGCGCAGCCGTACAAGACGTAGCCGATCCAGACGCAGCCGCGGGAGGAGCAGCCGCATCAATTCCGAAGGATCGAGGGGGAGCAGACCACGTAGCCGCTCACGATCGCGCCGTAGCCGTTCCCGCACGCATCGCATTCCGTCACATGTGCATCGCAGCTCGAGGGGACCGCGCCACAGCCGCAGCCGCTCGCGCCGCAGCTGGTCACGACCGCGCCGCAGTCGAGGGAGGTCGCAGTCGCGCCGGAGCCGCACCAGTCAAGCGAGGTATAATGATAATGAATTAGTTAGCACACTAAAAGATTTATTTAGATCTGTTCGATCAGATAATGTTGAAAGATTCCCCATAATGAACGTACTGCCAGAGTTTGACCTCGCAAACCGAAGTCAAACCATTGACTTTTGGTTGAATAAAGTTGAAGGTTTACTGTTAACAGAAATGCTTGATAAACGCGCTAAATATGGAGATTCGTTGGAAGATTATTATTATGAAAAAGTTTTGTTACTTAATAGGTGTAGGATCACAGGTACCGATGCAGTAGATTGCATTCTGTTAGGCATTGATGACCGAGCAGTAAAAACAAGTGCTGAGGCAGCCCAGTTTACTGAACCAGACAAATTGTTAGTTTATTTACGTAATCAGAAAAGTACTAAGCCTAGAATTATGTCACGACAAACAAATGACAAGCAGGTTGCTAACAAGGGCTCCAAGCCAGATAGTAAAACCGTTAAGTGTTTTAATTGTGGTGAGGAAGGACACCCTCACTTTAAATGTAAACAACCAATAAAGAAATGCGATACTTGTTCGAGAATTGGCCATGTCGCCACGGATTGCAATGTTAAGAAGTACCCTGATGTGAAGACAGTGTTATGACTAGACACGTCTCATACCAAAGATCAAAAATATTACAAAACTGCATATGTAAATAAAATGAGTTTACCTTGCTTTATAGATTTTGGCAGCCAGTGTACGCTTTTGAGATTAACAGATGCAAGTACTATGTTTGATCATTGGTCTCGAGAAAATTTGCCTGTGTTAAAGGGTTTCGGGGATTCTGTGGTTCAGACAATAGGTAGGCTTATGATGAATATTGTCATCGATTCAGTTGAAGCCAGCGTTGAAGTTTTTATTGTACCCGATGCCTATTTGAATCATCACAGGCCTTTGCGTCTATTGCAGACGATTTACACATTGCTGTTTCGACAACGGGTTTGGTGACTGTGGAGGCCAATTCGCGAACGGCACGACCTGCCACATTTTTGGCAGAGAAAACTCATACCACCTGAGGTTACAGTCTCTGTTTGCTTTCTGCGATACCTCTTGCTCTCTAACAGATTAAACCAGGCTTCGTCGCATAGCCTTCTCCCCTCCACAACACGCTTTCGCCATTGACCACGGTCTTCGGCTAGGGTTTCCCAGCCCTGATGGTCGATTTCAAATGCAGACATGTCTCGCTTAACACAGTCTTTGAAGCGCAGCATCGGTCTTCCAACGTTCCTTTTAGCAAACGCGACTGCACCTAGCAAGACACGTCGAGGTATTCTGCAGGGCTCCATTCGGTGCACATGCCCCAGCCAACGCAATCGTCTCTGTTTGAGAAGAGCGGTAAGACTGGGCAGCTGCGCTTTCTCAAGGACCTTTTGGTTTGTCACTTTGTCCTGCCAAGTTATGCCAAAAATGTTGCGTAGACAGCGCATGTGAAAAGTGTTTAGCCGTCGTTCCTGTTTTGCATACGTCGTCCAGGTTTCTGCTCCGTACAAAAGTATGCTTAGAACGCAAGTCTGGTATACTATAATTTTGGTTCCAATAGTGAGGTGTTTGTTAGACCATACTCTTGAACGGAGCCTCCCGAACATGTTCGCCGCTTTGCCAATACGGATATCGATCTCTGCATCAAGCGAGAGATTGTTGGACACGGTCGACCCAAGGTAGCAAAACTTATCGACGACTTCCAAAACTGTGCCATCCACGAATATTCTGGGTGTTTCCGCACAGCCCTGCACTAACACTACTGTCTTTTTGGCATTGATGGACATGGAGAACAAAATGCAAGCCCGCGAAAACCTGTCCATGATACTTTGTAACTCGGCTGCAGAGCTCGCCACAAAAGCTGCATCGTCAGCAAACAAGAGACTGTCGACGAAGAAGTCCTCGCGATATTTTGTGGATTTGAGGAGAGAGATGTTGTATAACTTCCCGTCGACTCTTGTATGCAAATGCACCCCCTGTTGGTTATTTGAAAAAGCAACCTTTAAAAGTAGTGAGAAGAAAATACCAAACAGTGTGGGTGCCAGAACGCAACCCTGACGCACACCGCGCCGCATCTCAAAGTGCTGGGATGTTTTGCTGTCATATACCACAGTACCTTTCATATCATCATGAAAAGATTTGATAAGAAGCAAAAGTTTAGGGGGACACCCAATGCTTTCAAGTGCCGTATATAGACCCTCTCTGCTGACAGTGTCAAAAGCCTTGTTAAGGTCTACAAAGGCTATAAACAATGGTTTGTTCTGTTCTCTACATTTTTCCTGTAGCTGACGAAGTGAGAAAACCATATCTACAGTGGAACGCTGGGGACGGAAACCACATTGTGCCTCTGGATATACACGATTTGCAAGTTTTTGTAGTCTCCCTAGTACTACACGCCCGAATAACTTGCCAACAATGCTCAAAAGGGAAATGCCGCGGTAGTTGTTACAGTCACCGCGGTCTCCTTTCCCTTTGTACAGTGTGATAATATTGGCATCGCGCATATCCTGAGGGATGTGTCCCGCCTCCCAGCACTTACAAAGCAGATTATAGAGAACAGGTGTCATGCACTCTAGTTTTATTAGTTCAGCTTGTGTTCCATCATTGCCGGGACTCTTTCCGTTCTTAAGCTGCTTGACTGCCGTAACGAACTCCTCTGTAGAGGGCAAGGAATCCAATTCTGTCCAAGTAGCTAGTTTGGGCATGCACTGAGCAGCCTCTAGCTCTATGTTTACTGGAGAAGAATATAGACCCGAATAATGTTCTACCCAACGTTCTAGTTGACGAGATATGTCTGTAATTACAGAGCCATTCGCTTCCTTAACTGGCGCAGTCTTCTTGGGCATTGGACCGAGAGCTTGCTTGATGCCTGAATACACACCGCTAAAGTTACCAGCATCAGCACACAGCTGTATGCTACGACATATGCCTACCCAGTAAGCGTTGGCATAGTGTCTCACGTTACGCTGCAGGGCTGCATTTGCATTTTGCAGTTTCTCACGTGTATTGATTGTGGGAGCAAGGCGATGCGTAAGAGCAGCTTGGCGCTTTGAGTCGAGCAAAGGCTGAAGATGTTCCATGTTCTCAACAAACCAATCATGAGACTTGGCTTTTCGGTAGCCAAAAGTTAAGCCTGCTGTATCAGTAAGTAGCGCTTTAACGCCACTCCACTCTTCAGTAATAGGGGCTTGGATATCCCAAGCAGCAGTCACGGTCTTCACCACCTCGGAAAATTGCTGAACCAGTTCTTTGTTTCTAGTTTTTAGAGTGTCAATTTTCCTTTTACCAGGTGTTCGGGATGAATGGATCTTTTTATGGATGATGCTTACCTGTGCTGCTACTAACGAGTGATCGGTGTTACAATCGGCACTGTGGAATGAGCGCGTGTGAAGGGTTTCACGGAAAAAATTGTTTCTGGTAAGAATTAAGTCCAGCTGATGCCAATGGCCAGAACGAGGGTGTTTCCAGGATACTTTACGAGATGGTTTCACTTTGAAGTAGGTATTGGTTACACATAGCAGATGTTCAGAGCAGAATTGTAATAGGCGTTCACCATTTTCATTCATTTTGCCCACCCCATGTACACCAATACAGTCGGACCATGCTTCTGTATTCTGGCCAACCCGAGCATTGAAATCGCCCAAGATGAACAAACGATCAGTTGACTTCACACCTCGCACCGTATCGGCCAGCCGGTCATAAAACTGGTCTTTGACGTCTGCAGCAGAAGGTAGTGTTG
>JALPQI010021334.1:0-25826 GCA_025490895.1 Thaumatotibia leucotreta
GGATAATCAGCGCTGTTTAGACCCAATGCTTCAATTGCAGCCTGCAGTACATAAACAGAATCTCTTGTACTTAGTTGGCATCTATCTAAGAGCTGCTACTAACTTTGGCGTAATAAAATCCTTGCGACCCCTTTGAATGGCAGGAGGTAATGTCAGTTCAGTCACGAGTGGCTCGGGTTCATCGAAAATAACTTCATTTTCACTGTCAGAAGATCCATCTGATAAACAGTGAACGGATGAAGTAGGGTTCTGAGGCTGCAAACGATCGCATGCAGATGAAAGTTCAAAGACTCGTATTGTAATCTTCTTATTTCTTCCTTAAGTTTCCTTTGGCGCACTCTCTCTTCCTTTTTTGTCAATTTTTGGTCTACTCCTGCTAGACAGCCTTGGCGCCCTGGTTCTCTCTGTTGCTGTAAAAAGATTTTATCTTCTTCTATTTTTATCGTTTCAAGAGCATCAGCATGGGCGATATCAAACAAGTTTTCCAAGTCGTTTTGAAAATTTTGCCGTCGCAATTTATGAATTTCATTGCTCTTCTTGGAATTTTTTTGCAAATCACGCCATACTTCGTAAAGGTTTACAGGCTTTTTAACACAGTTTGGTACCGATCGTGTATTAGGTATCCATTCCTTGTCCCAAAAGATGATACACTCGCGAATTACTAGATTAGCACTTTCATTTACTTTTAGTCCCACTTCGCGAATATTATAAAATAATACAGCTAAAACTTGCCGGTTCGAAGGCAATTTTGCTCCTTTTATTTGGTGTTTGATATCACCCACTAAGAAAATATCCTTTTTTGAACTTCGTAATTCAATATCCATTGTAAAAAACCAAACTATTCATATCCGACACTAGAAACAGTATTTGCACTAAGTAATTACGTAGCGCGCGCCGACCGTCCTTAGCAGCTTGTATGGACAAGTTTCAGTTCCAAGTCGGCACGGGTTCTCGTTCATGGATTTAGCTGATTTTTATTTTGGGAGTATTTTATCACATAAGGAACATATTTAGGGGGTATGCGTTAAAAACAAAGTCGATCAAAAAATAAGGGACACCCTAATATACATACACTATCATTTGTGCTATCAACTATCATTTACAAATAATAGGTGTTATGGAGGAGTTTTACCTATTTATTCTCGACTGATCTCCTATTTTTGCAAAAATAAACACCATTTCGTACTTGGTTTCTGTGGCCGAGTTCGCCACAGTAGCTTGTACATGTAGGTTTTTTACGTTTTGTAGGTAATACATGTTGTGCAGAAGTATTAGGTTCCATTACAATCGCCTCCAGGACTGGAACCGAATCGGGTTCCGTTGGTTCTGTTTGAATTGGCGGTTCTCTTTCTTCTACTAAGCCTCTAAGCGAATCTTGGGATGCCATTATAGGGGGTGCAGGGCAAAGTATATCTTGCGACTCAGCTGGTACGAATTGCCGAATTTTGTCATATAGATACTTTTGCCTATCAAGAGAGAGACATTGAGGCTGTATGATTTCGGGGATTTATATAAAAAGAAAAAATTATAATTTTGAATGGTTTTACAAAATCGCCAATATCTCCGTAACTAGAAACTGCCATAAGGGACGTTTTCTTATGGACGGTCACTCACATATAGGTATAGCAAAAAATTACATAGAACAAAATCAACAATTTCTAATTTCATAGGAACTGGTGGCCATGGTGCTCATCATTCATCACATATATTCAGATGCTTCCAAAATATCAAATAATAGTTGTGTTGGTGTTGGAGTTCTCCATATGCAGTCCAAGATTTACCAAAAGATTAATTTGCCTCCTGAGTCATCTGTATACACCGGTGAGTGCTATGGCATCCTGAAAGCAATAGAATTTATAATTATCATGCACCTCAAAAGAACTATAATATTCTCTGATTCATTAAGTTCTCTCCAGACAATGTCTAAATTTCCATTTAAGTCAAAATTGTTAGCAGAGCAACTCGTCGATGCGATGAGCGGAGCACAGTGGATTAGAAGAGTGAGGTTTTGAAAAACACTACGTCCATAAGCAGCCATGTATTCTTCATAAATACGTAACCGTTTACATCGTTGAATGGTATAAAATTAACTTATTAATATAAATGATGTTGAGACAGAATTACATCGTAGGAGATCAGAGGTTGGAGGAGAAAGCAAGTGACAGCTATGCTGTTGCCAGTGTCAAAAACTAAAAACATAAGGATGCCCATGTATGAGCTAGTCGTATTATTACGCCGGTGGCATGATAAAAAGTACAAATCGGTATATAGCTAAATTTCCCATAGGAGTGAAAGAGAAAGCACTATTAGATAGAGACAGCACGAGAGAATGTTCTGGAAGGATGTGAACGAGACAGCTATAGAGAGAACATTCTGGACGGGTGTGAAAGAGAAACCTGTAGAAAGAGACAGCGATACTCTAGAATGTTCGCGCACCTAACCCGGGAACTTTCTAGAGTCGAATCTTCTCGTACTTTGTAGATTTGAGTGGCTGGTATAAATACACAGCATGACCCGGCCGAAGAAGTAGTTTCAATTGAGACAGCGAAGAGATAACATCAAGAGCGAAAACTGCGATTCTAACGGCGAGTTTAAGAGTGTAAAAGTGAATCAGTGTGACGTGTTAAGTGTTTTAGTTTAGTGTTTGTTCTTTTAATTAGTAATTAAAGTCTCCGTTTTAATTAGTGGCTTATTTATACATTTTCTATAGAAAACCCACCCCACGAACGTAACAGTATATAGGTGTGCCATAGACTCCAACAAAAATCCCATAATCCAATATTTATCAAATCCGTAACCTTTTATTACAATGTCATAATTTAGGATATTCTGTGACGATTCCTGGTCACAGAGGAATAATAGGAAATGAAAGGGTGGATTATTTAGCTCGAGACGTCATTGACTGTGGGGATGTGTTTCCGTGTAAGATTATTACTGAAGATTTGTTGACTCTACCAAGATTATTCTTACGAAAAGAATGGACGGAACTATGGTCATCTGGTGCAGGGGCTGGGGCCATTCACTATAGGCGTATTCAACCGAATGTTCCTACTAAACCTTGGTTTGCACATATTTATTTGTCAAAACCAGCAACAAGCATGATTATTAGATTAAGATTGGGTCACGCTTGTACACCCAAACACCTGGCAAGACTAAAAATTGTGTCTAGTTCCGCATCTGCTTGCGGAACTGATCCAGCTGATTTTAACCATATATTTATTCAATGTAACTTATATGATTGTTCCTTGTTATTAAACCAACTGTCATCAATCAAAATTCCATTCCCGACTTGTATTTCATCGCTCCTATGTCAAACTCAAAACATTTATTCATGACACTTACACTTTACAGAATGAAAACAAACAAATACAAACATAATGCCACGAAATGGGCCCTACTCAGCATGATGCTGGCTATTCAGCCAGCGCTGGTCTTCCGTAGGGACCATAAATATATGTACCTATTAATGCTACATCCTGATCCGTATTTAAATTATTATATTCTTTCCTTTCACTTAATGATATCAAACTAACTTAACTTTAATATGTACAATCACTTTCCTGTTTCCTATTTCCAAATTTTTCGAATTTTCTAATCCTTAAATTCCGTTTCCCCGTTTATTCGGCTGGCTGAATGCGCCAAGAGAGCGGTACCATAATTAAAAAAAAAACCACTGGCAGCCTGGGCCCTGTCCCGCCTCTGTTGGCATGCTTTGTTAGGTTAGCACTACTGTATTTGTAATGTTTCTGTAACTTTTAGATTGTATATTTTATTTTTAGAAAATACTGTAAAAATCCTAATCTAAGACTTAAAAGAAATGAAGGACATAATTAACTTACGTCTATGTGGTCCTGACAGCAAAACAGTGCTCGCTTTGGACAGTTTCTATTAACCAATTTGCACCAACGTTCTTTTAGCTCTTTTCTTATAGTAAAGAATTTCACGTCCGGGTTTTTAAAATTGGTGTTGGAGCACGTTGGTATAAAACAAGTTTTAGGGTCTCTATAGAGTTCATAAGATCTTTTAGCCATGATGTCAGATCCAGTTCCAGTCCAATAGTCGTCGTGATCATATCCGGTGTTCGGAAGCGAAGGTCGTCATTGAAGCAGGCAAAATCAAGAGGGCCGGGTCGAGAAACGAGTCGTTAAATATCCAAAAACACTAAGAAAGCGGGGTACCAAATGAAAGCACAAGAGGTTATGACAAGTTGAAAAATCGACTTAAGGCGGAAACACATTACTAAAACGCGACGCGACCTGACGATACGCGACGCGTGTTGAGTCGTATCAAGTTGTATGATTTTCTATTACCAAGAGCACACTATGAACATCCGACGCCACGTTAAGGTGCGGTTAAATTAAAAGAGCATTCGCTGTTCTAACCTCCCACTGTACGAAATTCGATCAGTACACAAAACGTGATTGGTTGATTTCTTAGAACGGGCGCTAGAACAGCGAATGCTCTTTTAGTTTAACCGCACCTTTATGCGCACACATGCCACCCGATCCAGACCGATAGATCGATGTGTTGTTGAGGGTGGGGGTAAACTAAACACGCCACCCGACGTGTCACACGCACTGTGCTTCTAGACAACACCCGACGCCACGCGTCAGTCGTTCGAGGACATTAGCACGTAGATCATATATTTACGCCAAATTATTATTGTTTTTTTTTTAAATGACTGATGAACAATTGATTGAGTTGGTTAAACGATATCCTGTTCAATATAACATGAGTTTACTTCAATACAGGGATCATATTGTGAGAAATAATGCATGGGAAGAAATTGCCGAACAAATGAATACAAGCGGTAAGTTTTATTGCAAATATTATTTATTAAAACGCATTGATCATGAAGACAACTAGTTTTATAATTATTTTAATGTAGTTTTGCGAGAGTGATAAGTTTTTAATGTTGTCTACCTCTCCTCACCATTTCAAGCTGCCACGGAACGGCGCCATCACTATTAAAATATTCCTTAAATTTGTTTCTTACTGAAAAAGTATACTGTGTGGAGTTTCTGCGAATTGGATTTAGGTCTTCAAAGGCCGTAGATTCCGTCAGATTCGGCTGTTGCCAATCACAGTAAGAGGGTAGCTCATAGTTCGAAGGCAAGTTATCCGTGCCTATATAAGGTCCTAATTTATTAGTTGCAGTTATTTTAACACATGATACTTTACATTAAAATAATTAACTTTAAATATAAATTAAGAAAACTTTTCATGTAACTTTTTTGATTTCATTTTCCTAACAAAAAAAATAATTATAATTTCGTCTAAAAAAATCATCATGTGCATTATCACATATCACAATAACACTGTCTGTCATGTCATCAAACGACACAATCCAACGGAAAATAACATGACATTGACAATCGAGTATTTAACCCTTTACCTACGGGTGTCAACCAGAGTTACCACCACTGTCAAATTAAAGTCATACTTATGTAATGGTGTCAAGTCAAACAATTTAATGGCAAATATTATGGCCCCGTAGGTAAAGGGTTAATTTATCGACGTGAAGTGGCCAGTTCCAGTTAAGTGGTACATAAAAGAGGTACTAGAATTTGTTCAATGAGTTTTCATTTAATAATCACATAAACAGGGTGTTTTTACGTAGCAAATTTGTTTTCCCGTTTTCTCCAAAAAAACATCGTAAAAGCTATACTGTTTCACGGTTTAATATACTCCAGAGACCGAGTACTATCAGCTGTAAAAATATCTGCATCTAATAAATTAGGAGCTTATATAATTATGTAAGCAACATGTTGAAAGTATTATTTTGTCGACCATGTCCGGTTGAACTGCCAAAGGACCAGCAAAAACACGCCATTTTGATCGAAATTGATCGATTGAAAAATTCGCGGCCTTAGTATGAAATCAAATCCAAAGATTTTAGTTAATATTTTTATCATCTGGATTCCAGAGCCATTTTTAAATTTAAAAAAAACTTTCCTCGGGGCCTTCAAAATAGATGTCCACTTCGGCACCTACGACCTACGACAATCATCATGACATCATGATGACATTAAGTTGTCATTAGCATTTACTCTTAAATAAGATAACCTGATAAGAAAACTCAAATATAAATGAAGAGTTTGTATACTACATTGAAAAACACCGATTGAATGCAGAACTTGACCACACATATTGCCGATTTTTGGTAAGAAGTACCGCTTGGAAAATTTTGATACTTAGGCAACTAGTAGGCCAATGTATGGTCTATAATTAGAAAAAGAAAATAGAGGTGTCACTATTTCATAGGTACACAAAAAAAAATATGAAAAATTTTTTGGTCTTTTTTTTTCTTTTTTTTATACGACAATCGATATTCATTTTTTTAAATTCGATGCATATCTAAATAAAGAACATTATTTCAAAATTTGAAGCAATTCGCTTTTATACATCCTGAGATACAACACATTAAAGAAAAAACTAAAAAAAATCATAAGTCAAAAACTGTCACCGATAGGACGTTGATACTCAGCAGAAGTATTCTTCACCATAAGAGGTACTCACAAAAAAATACTAGAGTCTGGTTGATTTAAAGGCTGACTTACTATGAAAATCCGACTATGGCCTTTATTTTAAATTTTCTCTCAGAATTGAAATTTCGCGGGATGACAACTGAATAATGACAGTTCAACATGGGGGCAGAAAAAAGTAAAAAAGTTTTTTTTTTAACAGTCAGTCCGCGAATTATTCAATCATCCCTCGTAGAATGCCAAAGGCATTCTCAACTCAACTATACTTCGCGCACGACTGAGCCGATAGTTGAATATTTCATTGGGTTCATTGTGACGAACATCATTCTTGCTGTAGGGATGCATTATAAATGGTTTCAAGAGAAAAGCTTCATCTGGGACAATTACATTTGGCAACGGTTCTGAATTTGGAGTTATAGGTTTAGGAGCAGGCAATTCTAACTTTCCATCTTGTAGTAATTTGCTTAAAACGGATTTTTCAAATATTCCACCATCACTATTTTTACCATACGATCCGACGTCTATAACTAAGAATCTATACTTTGGATCTACTACTGCCAGTAGTACTATTGAATTTGAGCCCTTGTAATTCCAATAATTTGAACCACCATTTATAGGACAAACAATAGTCACATGTTTTCCGTCTAATGCCTCACAGCAATTAGGGAAATTCCAATAATTTCTAAACCCACTTTCAGATTCTTCCCACTTTGCAGTTGTAGGTTCTGGCTTATAAGTTGGACTCATTTTTTTCCTAATTGCTTCGCAAAGTTCTTGTACTATGTTTCGGACTGTACTAAATCCCATTCGATAGTTGAATGCTAATGCTCTAAATGAGCTACCTGCAGCTAAAAACCTGTAACGGATAATGATTATTATTTTATTTTTTTACAGCTGAAGGATTAAAAAATAAGTGGAGTAAATTAAGAAACAGCTTTACAAATGCATTAAAGAGACACTGTAAGAAGAGTGGACAAGCAGCAACTAAAGTAGTTCCTTGGAAATTAGAAAAGCAAATGGAATTTCTGTTACCACATGTAGAAGGTAGACCTACAGTTACAAATTTGGGTGACAAATATGATGATGATTCGACACAAGATTCCGAAATGCAATTTTCTGAAGATTCTGCACTTTCACCTCCACCTATCATTCGTTCACCTCCTCCAGGGACCTCCTCTTTAAGGGCATCTGATCCAAGAGAGTCTACGCCTAATTCTTCCGCAAGTTTTACTTTCAGATGTACAAATAAAAATGATAATGACAATCACATATTACAAGAAATAGTCGGTGTAATGAGAACATCACAAGAAATGAGACAGAAGCGATCAGTACCAGATATGGATGAGAATGACTTATTATTTTTATCAATGAGTAAGCAATTAAAAAAGTTACCCCAGAAGGACCAAGCTGAAATTAAATTCCAATTACACAAGCTCGTGTTGGGTATGTGCACGGTGCACATTGGGTGGCGACACGTTTACTTACGTGCGTAGCGTCGCGTTTTAATAGTGTGTTTCCGCCTTTAAACTGTCAGTGTCATTGCATACCACAGATTAAGCAGCAGTTTTTTTTATATAATGCGTACTAAGGGATCGTTCAAGTATTACGTAAGCAGATTTATTACAATTATTTACCCCCCCCCCCCCATCCCCCTTGTCAGCAAAAGTAAGCAAAGCTCTTACCCCCTACCCCCATGCTTACGTAAACATTTTGCAATTAATGTATTGTTTTTTTAAATATTGTAATTATAAGGTTATATTTATAATTTTAAAAATAAGAAAATAGATTTAGAATGGAGAGATTTTACTGATATGGTCAACATAGAGTAACAAAAATATTATAATCTTACGAACATAACAAACTTATTTTAAATTTTTGGTACACATATTAAATTCGAATTAACAGTCTTCAGTCCATGAAACCCGAATCCATGATTCTAAGTTTTCGATGACATTGGATTGCTTGGATTGCTGCTCAGTGTTGTAAGTCTGCTCACTTTCATCCGATTCTGGAATGTCTACGTCGTTCTCATCGAGCCATTCAACATCATGGTGCTCTAAATTTTGAATAATGCACATCAGTTCATTAGCACGACGAGCAGCGACTCTTACAGGTCTAACTTTCCTGTCAGTGTGCGTGTTTACTTTTTTATGGATCTTCTCGATGTGACGATTTAGTGACTTGACGGAAGCATGATAAAGACCACACGTTTTGCATGTTCGACTTGATAGCCTCAATTTTACCGTTGGACAAAAATAATCGTAGGGCATTTGCAGGAAATCTTTGAGTGAAGCATTTAAGCGTAGAGCTAAATTGACTGGAAGATTAAGAAATTGCCCTCCTTCATCCAAAACCCAGTCATTAACTGTTTGTTTTACTTTTACAGGTGGTGGAAGAAACCTGTTGTCTAGTAATCTAAATAGGCCACTTCTTGGACGACAGCATTCTGTATTTTTACATTTTACAATTTGAAGCAAGTATTGGCTTTCACGTACATGTTCTGAATACCATTTAATGTCTGGAAAATCAGGAAGATCTTGTTCACCTGCCTCAACATATTTTGCAGTAACATTATAGCCATCAATTTCCATTGAACTCCATACTTCAGCTAATACATTTCCTGCGAATTCGAAATTAGATCTTTCTAAATGTTCATCAATTGTAACGCCACGATCATCCAAATGAGACCCAAAATGGTCATGAGGCAAAATTAAACCAGCCAGTTCCCGACTAAGAGGAGCCATTCTGCGCTCTACTCTGTTATACGTACTTCTTCCAGGAGCATTGGTAGCTAAAAACAATGCATCGAGATTATGTCGCTTAAAGTGTTGTATAGCACACCCTATGACTTTTTGATAACGCGGATTTTCATCTGGCCCTCCATCAACCGTCATGATTACCACTGGTTTTACTAGTCCATTGTCAGTTTTAGCTAATGGTCGAAACTCTTCAAGTTCGAGAAGCGTCTCGAAATCCTGAGCATGAGTATTAGCAGTAGATGAACTATGCTTTCCACTTCGAATAGCGATATATGTTGGTCCAGAATATCCAACGGCTTGCGGTTGTCCAAGCATACTGGAAGTGATTTTGATACCAGCATAAACAGATGATATTAATTTATGACGCTCAGCGATTACCCAATCGTGATCAGGCAATTTGATTCTATATTCCATGTGCATTAGAAGAGGTGCTTGCTTATTTGCCGCAGTTACGCCAATAGGGACTCGAGCTTTATCATCTTGAGATATGAAAAATACTTGATCTGGTCCAAGTATGGATGCTATGTTCTCTAAATAATGAATTGATGTTTCAGCGAACTTGCTATCTAAGTGGCTCTTGTGATGATCAGTTTGAGCCCGAATGAGCTTAACAGGGACTGTCGATACATGTCTTCGTCCCTCTGCAGAATTAGATTTTCTGGGAATCAAACGAAGATATGTCCCACTGCGACTAATATCAAATCCTATTTTACGTAATTCTTGTGTGAGTTCATCAAGAGTTTTTACGCTGCGGATAGATTCCGTTCGTCTTCTATCATCTGCTGCACTCCCAAATAAAGCTATATCCGCAATTGTTTTCAATAGTAATGGTTGATTGCTTTCATGATTAGGACGTCCCACTGAATCCCTCAGAGATAGTCTTTTTTTTATTTCTGGATTTTCATGACAAATATCTTCTAACTTTCTTTTCATACCATCCCTGTGTTTCTTCTGGGCAACTGCGTTTTGAACCTTCCTGTTTAAAGACTTTTTCGCTGTTTTTATTTCGTCGCGCAACTTAACGATCTGTTTATCAACTTCAGCACGGCTTGGCATAGTATCTCTGGTAGAATACAAAGCATTCAGATTTTTTTCGAGTAGAGCAATCTTATTTTTCATAGCTTCCTGAGCAGGTTTTGCTCTCTGTTTATCTGCATTTTCATTATTTTCGCATTGCTGTTGTGATACATTAACGGGTTTTATTTTATCTTCTTCCTGTTTTTTGATATTTGGAGCTGGCTGTATAATTTGTGTTTTTTCTGCAGGTTTACAGGTAGTCGTTGCCTAAAAATAAAAACTTTCTATGAATTATTTTCTTATTAAGCTGCATAAATACAATGTATGAAATAAAAAACAGCATTTAAAGATTATTTAAAGACCTATGGCTTTAAATAATCTAATCTAATCGAATCGAACCCATCACATACAGAAAATTAACACCCTGTATTTTGTGACCAATGGACAACATTTCATATTTCTAACAGATGTAAATTTATATACAGATCGAAAGGGTTTGGCGTCTTGTTTACGCAAAAAAATATTTGAATTTATTATTCTGTATCAAAAAAGATACAAGAATATTAATAAAATTTAAAAAAAATACCTAGACTACGCCTGATAGTTGTTATCGTCGTAGATCTGTCTGAGAAAAAAAACTGCTAATATAGATAATCTTAACTCAAACGTCAACTTCATTTTTTTTAATTAGCCGCTGGACTAAAGTAATCGTCCCATCGTGTCGTAGTTTTAGAGATACGATATTTTAAAATTAGTACATTTTGATAAATTAATAATAAAATAATTAGCCACTCAAATAAAAATATAAAAACATTGATAGTTTCCTCTTTCTAAGCAGAACACAGAAAAGTAATAAAATAATAAGCTTAAAAAAATGAAATGTTGTCCATTGATGGAATCAATCATCATAAGAAATAAATTTATACAATGAACATTACCTCTATACTTCGAGATAGGCCATAATATTTTCTAATCATAAAACGTCTAAATTATTGTTACAAAATGTAAAAAGAAACTTCTTGGCAACTTTTAATATTTCTAGTACTCAAAGGTACGTACGAGTAAAAGAATTTCGTCACTCACCTTAGAAAAAAAATGTATTATTCCTATCATTAAAAAAATAATCCAAGCATTTTTAAAATTTTTCATCCATTCCCAATACCAACGGGTAGGTACAATTTCTCTTGCAATTCTTTTCCGTCATGTATCCTAACGAAATTGTGCAATATACAGCACGCTTTTACTTTGTATACGGCCTGTGTAAAACACGCCATTTATTTGCCATTATTCCGAATGTACATTCAACTGTTCGCCTGGCATATGAAAGTCTATAATTATATACCTTTTGTTTTATGGACAAATTTCTGCCAGGGTAAGGTTTCATCAGATATGTCAAGGGTGGAAACGCTTCATCAGCCACGAATACGAAAGGCATTTCGGTTCCTTCATCATAGTTGGGTATCATAGATGGTTCGGGTAAATCTAATTGGTGTGACAACAGTTTTTTACCAAAATTTGAGTTTCTGAATACAATAACATCACTGGTAGACCCGAATGCACCCACGTCAACAGCAATAAAGCAATAGTTTGCATGAGTAACAGCAAGCAGTACTATAGAATAAAACTTCTTATAATTGAAGGATTCCGATCCAGTGTTATCAGGTCTTTCCGTTCTGACGTGTTTGCCATCGAGTGCCCCAAGAAAATTGGGAAAATGTGTTTGTTCAAAAAACTGCTTTGCTATGTTTAACTAGTCCTCTTTAGTTTTCTCTGCCATGAAAATTGGTTGCAAACAGGACCTCAATACTTTGCATGTATGTTGAACAATTTCACTTATTTTTGTGGCACCGACCAAGTATTCAAAGTACAGCGATTTGAAGCTATTTCCTGTAGCAAGGTACCTACAAACAAGATTTATTATTATTATTTTTTACAGGAAACACAAAAATGGAAGAATATGAAGGACTCGTTCGCAAAAGAATTTTTCGGCCTAGAAGGCAAATTAGAACAAGAAGCGCCATCAAAAAAAAAGAAATATGTACATTTTGATTCCATGCTATTTCTCATTCCATCTATGAAAAAAAGAGAGACATCTAGGGATGTATCTTCGCCAACTCATACTCAGCATAGTGAAGCGATCCTGTCGACAGCATCGACACTGGCAAACACTAGCACTAAACGAAAAAAAAAACTCTTTTCGAGAGGCTAATAACACCACTGATTACGAGCAACAATTACTTGATATACTACGCGGAAAAAATTATGATGATGAAGAGAAAAAAATTGCCTTAATGTTAGTACCTATAACTAATACCTATGCTACGTAAACTGAATGATGACCAAAAGCATTATGCAAAAGTGGAAATCCTTAATGCTTTAAAGAAAGCCAAAACACTGTCTACGATGCAGTCTCCTCAATACAGTATGAATAATCAATCATTTTTTCGGAACCCAAAATGATTTACGTGCAATTCGCCATCGTATATTCAGAGTCCCTCTGCACACTCATCATCTCTGGATATGATTCGCTCGCCAGCTCCACAGACCACGCCGAAACCTTCGCCATTTTATGCTCAAACCTTTTCACAACCTCAAAGATTCCACTATATTCAAAGGATTTCGCAGACATTCGTCAAATTTTTGATTCGTGAACTTCTTTATTCGTCAAATTCTTGATTCGTCAGATGCTTGATTTGTCAAATGCTTGATTAGCCAAATTCTAAATTCGACAAATTCTTGATTCGTCAAATGCTTGATTTGTCAAATGCTTGCTTCCAGTCAGATTAACAGTGAAATTCTGAGTTAGTTTTGACAAGATCCTGTCCTCAGTACGTGTTATGTCGTGTCAGAGTGGAGTCAAATAAAATAAAGAAGCAGATCGTATCGTCGACATTATCGTAGTCGTGCTCATGTATACAAATTTAATTCATTTAGTGCACTAAATATTTTTGTTGTAATCGATTACTTAATCAATTGTCTCAAAAAGTGACTTCCTTTTTGGCGATTCACTAATTTATTTATTTCGTCAGTTCACACCTGATAATCAGAGATCGGACAAATGTGCGTCATTTTGTTCGCAATAATATGACTGCAAAGTTGATTGAATAATTAATCATTATTTATTTATTTAAACTTTATTGCACAAAACAAAGAAAATTGTACAAATGGTGGACTTAATGCTAAAAGGCATTCTCTACCAGTCAACCATTCAGAAATCAATAATTTTCAGAAAATTACATTATCACCGGTAACTATGAAAATCTTTGTAAATAGTCACCTTAAAGCTTCGAAAACGATCTACGTTCCAGAGGAGTGGTATTGCTTGGTTCGCTGGGCAAAATCGGAAGGAGATCCTTATATTGTTCATGAAATGATTTGTATGATTTAAAAGTATTATTGGAAAACAAAAACTGGTTAAATAATACTGCAAACGAAAGGATAAAATGGACACTGCCCAGAGAAGTGAAAGTCTATAGCGAGCAATACGAAAAGCTTGAATATAAATATAAATTCGGAGAACCCTCCAAAACTATAGTGGTCTTAGAACCACCGCGTGTAGGTGCAAAAACACGCAGAGGGATGACCTGGTGAAGGTCGCAGGAGTCCGCTGGATGCGGGTGGCGCAGGACCGGTCATTGTGGCAATCTTTGGGAGAGGCCTATGTTCAGCAGTGGACGTCTTTCGGCTGATATGATGATGATGATGATGATGAATCTTATTATTTTTTATTTCCTATCTTCATTATTGACTAAAAGTGTGCTAAACGATTACAGGTGTATAAATAGAATTAGCTACACATCGAACAGATTATTGGCCTAAGATTTATTTAGAAGATAAGCAGAAAGCTTTGCGTGGTTTGTTGGAAACTAACTTGGATTTGGAACTCACTTAGTGACATAACCTCAAAAGTTGCAAAGTGCTTCATATACCTAATTTTTGTTATACGAGTACTTACATTCCTCGTCGAGCTGAAATGGCTACTAGTAATATGAATTATAATGGTGGATTACAAATTGAAAAATTGGAAGGTCTTGTTAATTACAGTTCCTGGAAATTTATGTGCAAAAATGCTTTAATATTGGAAGGACTGTGGACATCTGTCGTTGGGACTGACGACGATGATTGTAAGATACAGCGTGCTTTGGCAAGGATTTCCTGGAGCCTAAAACCCACACTTTTTCAACTGCTTCATGGTATTGATACAGCAAAGGAGGCTTGGGATAAATTAAGTTCAATTTTTGAAGACAGGTTTGTTCAGACGTGTGAGTTTGCTTCGCCAATTGCATCGAATTGAACTGGGACAGTGTGCTAGCATGACTGCATATATAGACACTGTATTTACTCTTGTTTCCCAATTAGCAGATATAGGAAAAACCATTGAAGATGGTGAGATAGCAGAGATACTCCTGGCAGGAATATGATACGTTAGTCTCGGCCTTGGGAACTGCTTCTGTTTCACATTCTTTGACATCCGGACTGGTACGAGCCAGGCTACTTCAGGAAGATTTCCGGAGAGTGAGCGCTGACATTAATGGTAATAGCGCATTTGCTGTCAGCAACAAAAGTTATAAGAAGATTTTTCATAAGAAGATTGTTTGTCACTATTGTCACAAGCCCGGACACATTAAGTCAAGATGCTTCAATCTGAAGAGAATATGAAGGAAAACCATAAATAAGAAAAAACACTGGTGGTGTCTTCATTCATGGCTGGAGCGGAAGAAAATGTTTTGGACTTTATTGTGGACAGTGGAACAACATCTCACTTGGTTAATAATTATAAATTGGTAGACAATTTAAAGGAAACTAAAATTAATATTGACTGTGCTGACAAATCTTCCAAATTAGAGAGCTGTGTGCTGTGTCGGGGATGTTCAAGTAAAAATTAATGAGTGTGTTAAAGTTAGAATACTACTAAGAATGTGAAATATGTGCCTCATTCAACCATAAGAAGCATCCAGGTAAAAAAAGTCGTATATGGTACTTCCGACAGAAAGTAAAGTTCCGGTTAAAAACGTAGTAACTCACATTTCTGCTAATTAAAGCGTTTTCTTTCTGTATCTGCTTATACACAACATAAGGGTACGTAAAGATAATGACACACTCCAAATTTCAGGCCAATATCTCAAAAAATTTACAAAACTATGAACAAAAGCCTCTTTAAAACTTTGATCGGCTCTCCTGTAAAGTAGCCATTTTGCAGATCCGACTTTTTTAATTGAGACCGGCGATATGCCATTTACTTAACCAAAAATGTACATGTTTAGTTTAAAATATTTGAGTGATAATAAGTTGAAGCGGGTAAGTTGGGTGGTTAAAGGAAACACCCAAACGCTTACAAAAAAAAAATATATTAATTTCTAGAAAGACCCAGTATTAACTGTAGGTACTAGGGGTGGTAAAGTTCGTTAAAGCCTGTCTGGTTTTCCGCCGGTAGTGTGGTACTCCCCCTGTTGTTTGCTAGGCGGTAGTGCAGTCCTGGGGAGACTCTGGAACGTTCCGGGGAGCGCCGTAGCTGGCGGGATGAATGTCGCAGTCCCTCCGTCTGTGTCCACGCGTGCTCTCAGGCCGGCCGAGACAAGGGAGTAGGTGGCACGACGCTTGTAAGGGTAAAGTTGCACTGGAATTACATCAATCTTGCTTAGGACCAGGAATTTAACGTCCGGCCGGTATGACCCCCAACGATGTCGCCAAGCTAGCAGCAAGGGAGCGAAAAGTAGCTGGTGGGTATGCATACTCAGAACGGAGTTACAAGAAGACAAAGGAATGTGCGGAAGCAAGCTTGCAAACTTATAGCCCTTTTAGAAAACTAGTTGGTAACACGATAATTAAAATAGGGCATTCTCAATACATTTAAATTACTTTGTAAAAAACTAAAATACTAAGGCAAATGTATGGGACGCCATTTTGTAACGGTACTTTACCGTTACGGAAAGCACATACGTGTACATGGCAATTTAATTACACAGACCTTAATAGGAATTTAAGCATGTAGGAACGCACTAAAACATAATGGGAAGCGAATTAGCAACGATAACTAGCACTTCTTAAAATCTTGATATATAACGTTTCAACACTTACCCTTACGGGGTGCAAGACGATATGTAGCTTTACGGGTACGAAGACGCCATTATATTAAAAATCAGGACTACACTGCGGTTACAAATATGATTTTCCCCATATTTAAATTTAATAAAATTTATTAGTGTGCAGCGCGTATGACGACACGGGCCTCCCCGTGAACGCGACTGCACACGTCCTCTGCTTAAGACGTAAGCACTGGGACTGGCGAGTGGCGGGACGAGGCGCAAACGCAGCAAGTAGGAGAAACCCATACATAAAAAACTGCTGACGCGGTTGCTATCCGCGCCAGTACAGTCGTGCGCACAATCGCGTATACGCTTTTAGAGTTTTGTAGCGAAATCTATTACTTATTTCTTTTTAAATCGTGAATGATAACGTGCAACGTTACAAAGTACAAACAACATTACGGTGCAACAGATTTCCGGTGTTTTCATTAGTGGCCTCATGGAAGTAAATAATTCAACTCCTGCAGTTTCAGTTCGTGGAACGGCCTGTGGTACTGTGGTGTGTGGTGGACTGTGCTAAATATGCTCTGCTGGCAGGTTATTAGAAGCCCAGGGTCACGCATCTGAACTGCGAACACCAAGAAGGTACGATAATAATTATTTCTTTTGAGGTTATTTGATTAGGTAGGCACACCAAATCCCCGTATGCTTTGACACCGAGAATCACTAAACATGGCATCAAAGGAATCAACTTTGAACATGCTAATAGAGATATTGGGAAATATCAATCAGTATGTCAGTTGGAAATTTTCAATGTAGATGTTGCTTACGCTGAATGCAATGTGGGAATGCGTGCAAGGTCTGGAAGATACCCAATTTGACGAAAAATTAGGCAAAAGGGCTTTAGCACGTATATGCCTTTCTATTAAACCAACATTATATCAATATGTACGAGACGCAAAGATAGCCAAAGAAGCCTGGAAGATATTAGCCGACGTATTCGAGCCCAAAGACCTGTATACAAGGTGGGCCCGATGAACCCGACCAACTTTAACTACCAATTCTAAAGCCTATTCGGAGCATATAATGTGCATGACCTGTAGTCCAATTACGCATAATTTTCGAGATATTAATTATTTAAATTAAAACTAAAATTCTAAAATCTCCAGTCTAACAAACCCTTAGAACGCGACGTGCAGAGTTTGTTTAAAAATAACGCAACAAGCACTATTTTCAGTATTTTTGGACAGTTGGTATGGAAAAGTTTGTTAATAGGTATTGAATATTTATTTTAATTGTAATTAGCTAGTAGGGACTTGAAGTTTGAGCGTAGTTACCGAGTATTCCTAGGCGGACTTTAACTTTTTATCTTTATCTTTCATTTATCAGAAATAGTCCTCTTCACTTATCAATAGACTACACTTTAGTTTTCCATGCTTTATCACAAGAGTGCAAACTATTTACTTTAATAACTGGCCCATACTTTTACGGATTTTGTGATGGCAACTCCCATCAAGCAGTAAAGTTGTTGAGTACAGGACCAGATTTCCCACTCGTCGTGTACCGCATCATGCTATGTGGATGTACATAGATGATTTTCTGAACTAGGTCTTGGAAAAACTTGTTGAGAAAGAGTGATCAATGTGGATTTACAAACGGAGAACCGGATTATGAACTTGATCACGGAAGATCCGACGTTGTCACCGAGAGCCGTTGCTCGGATTATAGGCGTTAAAAACAGGGTCATATTAAAATTATGGAAATGGTATGGTATTCGTCCTTTTCACTATAGTTATGTGATCTTGGAAGTTGGAGATTCTTGAAGAAAAGGCCGATGGGGAGGTACGAAGTTTATTTCTTCTATTACAGTTGTTACAGTTAGATATGGAGTGGAGTGGAACAGCAGTATGGCACCTAAGCGATTTGGAGCTTTGGTATAAATATACGCGTCGTGAAAACTTGGAGCTTCTAATGTCAACTGAGGTGAACTGTATACTGACTGTCTCCGGTCGAGGTTGACCGTTGACTTTTATTCGCCTCGAATGTGTGGTATTCAGTCACGTAACCACGAAACGTTTCTGGGTATGTCACGATATCGCAGTCATTCAGATAATGATAGGCTACGCAGAAGTATATACGAGTAGTATCTGCATTAGCAACCGCCATAGATGGTATTGACTATTGTATTTTGAGTGCGTCTGCATTCTTTGGATCGTTGTGGTCGATAAGCTTTAACGCGAATCCATCGGTGCGGCCTCGGTCGTTGAGGATTCGCTTGCCGCATTCCTTAACTCCTCCCCCCTTGAAAGAGAACTAAAGGTGAAACTTGTGATGCCCGTGTTCTCGTTGCTACTAGAGCGTTGGGTGCACTTCTGGTATATTATGCACCCGATGAGGCACAATAAGTAATATACTTATGGAGATGTTGCTCCACACGCTGGGTATCCAAATGTTTTGTGTTCCGTTTGATTTGACAGCTATAACAGGAAATTACCATCACTAATTGTTGTGATAGTTTCTTCTTCTTCTAGCTTCGAGGCATGTATGGTTGTTTCGAAGATGTAAAGCATGATGAATGCAGTCATGTGATATATTGGAGTCTTTCCACTTCTCTCTCTTTGCACTGATCGACACTTGGGTAGGCGTACCAGTTTTTAATTAGGATTATGGGTTTTTGGATTTCAAGGATTTGTCCATCAGGATTAGGGAAAGGGAAGAAATTGTATGCATTACCACATGTTGTTCTAATAATGGCTATTTTAGCTACAAAGTGTATTACATTACTAACAGTTTAAACCATAATAAATGATCGATATCTACATTATTTGCCTCCTTCATTATTTCCTGCTTTTGAAAGCCATTATGGGAGATCTGAGACTATTAAAAAAAATTTGGCCCGCATTTGTTTAACAGACATGTATAATGCCTATAAAGAGGTTACAGAAAATCCAGTGTCCAAAACAATTTACATCTGGGTGTTTAAGAGCCAAAACCTGTCATTCAAAAAACCATATCTAGATACTTGTGGTCAATGTGACACCCTTGAAAATGAAATCAAATTTAGCAATGAGGAGGAAAAACCACAGAAAGAGAGGTTGAAAGCTGAGCATATACAAAGAGCTGAAAACATATATGACAGAAAAACCTCTGACAAAGCACTTTCCAAAGAAATTTCAGATACGATAGTTGCAGCTTTTGATTTACAGCAATTCTTACCAACACCTTATATAAAAGCAGGTGCCGTGTTTTACAAACGCCAACTCTGGACATTTAATTTGACCATCAGTAACTGTACTAACAAGAAATCGTATTGTTTCATGTGGCACGAATGCATTGCTGGCAGAGGCGGTGATCAAATTGCTTCATGCGTGTACAAATTCATCATTGATTATGTTCCTGACGGTATTAAGCATTTAATGTTTTATTCCGATTCCTGTTACGGACAAAACAAAAACGTTTATATGGTGGTTATGTTTTTACTAGCAGTACGTAACCATCCTAGTGTGGAAACAATTACACATAACTTCTTCGTAGCGTTAGAGCATAGCCACATGGAGTGTGATGTGGACCATGCATTAATCGAAAAGGCCAAGAATAAAACGCAAATGGACATCCATCTTCCACGAGACTGGTACCAATTGGTCCGAACATGTGGCAAAAAACATTACTGTAATAGAAATGGATATGGACCTGTTTCTTGCATTTTCGGAATTGCTTAAAGGGCCTTTTGTACACAAGAAGATTGACGAAAACAGAAACAAGTTCTGTATTTCGGAGACGGCCATCTTTCGCTACACCCGTGACGAGTTTCCGAAATTCCAATACCAGGGCAACGAAAGTGAAATATGGAATACTGTAAGCCTTCTAAGCAAACGAGGGAAGTCACCAATGCCAGCCAGTGTGTTTGAGACTGAAAACATTCCACGTAGTTATAAAGAACCTGTTCCGATATCTGTGGAGAAAAAACGCGATTTAATGTTTATTCTACGGTTCATAAAACTTTGAGAATAAACTTGCCAAGTTCAGAAAATGTAATTGATTCCCATCCTTTGGCACCTACTGAACACACTCAAGACAAGCATTCTTACTACAAGATTCCTGTTAATAAAAAAACTGTGTCGTTATTTTTAAATCATATTGAAGGAAGTTTCCTTTTTTTGTAAGGATTTATTTTGTTAAATTATATATTTTTTTACAGTGAATACTGGTAAAAAAAGATTATGTTGATTTTTTCTTTAATAAAAATTTTAATTTACAATAAGTAACACTGTATTTAAATAAATAACCTCAGATGTCCAAGAAGAGTCCAGATGTAAAAGAGCACTTTTTATAGACTAATATTGCATTTAAAGTATTTCTATATATGCAACGGTTAGGACACGATAAACTAAAATGTATATATTGTTAAGGCATAACCGTTTTTTTCGTGTAGTGAAAAGTCGTGTTTTTCGAGTTATACCCTTTTTCACCGGAGCCACAGAAATACTTCAAAGAATAAAAAATCTTTTGTCTGTGTCCCCAACAAAGAACAAAATCGTAACTACCTTGCGTTGCTATATGAAAATAAACCTTGAAGTGAGTGTGTTACCTTTTATTTCACTTCATTTGGTTCGACTTATTGTAACTATTAGAAGTATTAGAACGAATGATAGCAACTGCGCGGGGGGAGACCGCTAGCCGGATCAGTCGCGTCACAGTTGAGAGAGGTGCCTGTGTTTATTGCCGCCTCTACACGTCTGCGGATGGGTCCGCGGACGTCATCGCCGGATGCATCCACGGCGGACGTGTAGAGGGGGTGATTTGGTCATCTGCGGTAGGTATTTGACGTCCGCAGACGCGTCCGCCACACGCCTCCACTACACGTCTGCGGATGAATCCGCGGACGTCGGCATATGCATCCGCAGACGAATCTTGCTAACCGTCCACACGTCTGTTGATCGTTCAGTCGTAGTTCACAGTTCACACTCGTCAGACGCTACTCGTTAAAAATGGACGTCGAAGCTGTAGTAGTCGCAGCTATTTATTTTTATAGTGCTTTTAACCACTACTTGATGGTGCATCGCAGTCGAGTTATAAAGAAGAAGTGGAAAAGGAGAAGATGGTGGATACTGGCTATACATAGAAATAGAACAAAGTAAGAAGAATACGAAATTTCGATTTATTATTTATTTTTATAGTGCTTTTAACCACTACTTGATGGTGCATTGCAGTTGAGTTATAAAGAAGAAGTGGAAAAGGAGAAGATGGTGGATGCTGGTTATACAAAGAAATAGAACAAAGTAAGTAGAATACGAAATTTCGATTTATTTTTGTGGTGCAATATGTAATTACCTAACGACACACGACTACGTACCATGATTTAAAAAATAACCTATTTTATTGAGCCCGTTAACGTGCGCCAGCTTTACTTACTTACTAGAGTACTATCAGGGACGGCTCACTTCGCGTTTCATTCCAGCGACCGCGAGTTTATTTAAATTAATCGAGTACTCATGAAATAAAACTATGAAAACGGATAAACTCGCGTATATTAACTAATTTTAACTTCATTCCGACGTTTCGAACACTTTACAGGGTTCGTGGTCTGCGGATTCATAGTTTTATTTCATGAGTAATCCTCGCGGTAACCGAAGAAAATATTAATCGAGTACTCTTTATAATTTTAAACACGAATCAAATGATTTATTATTTGTAATAAATATTTTGATTCATCGTATTAAGTAGTTACACTACTATAAATGTATTATAAACTGAAATACGTGTCAGTGCTATATACAGTGTCATACAGTGTTATTACAGTGTTCACTGTCCCGGGCTGGGATCGAACCACCTCCTCCTTTCGCGGCAGACGCCCTAACCAGTAGGCCACATAGACACCATTTTTCCTTTAGTATATGACATCTATTTCAGTTTATAATGTATTAACTTATGAAAAAAAAGGAATAAAATCACGTACAGTCGACGTTAAAGATATCATCACGCTTTAGGTGCCAAAATATAAGTATTTACACGACTTTATTGCCTTAATATAAATATATTTTTTAATATATTTTTTTAAACCGCAACGATATCTTTGACGTCGACTGTACATATTTTTCAAACGCATATTTTGTGGGTGTTTAATTTGGTTGTCTTTCTTTCACAGACACAACCTCCTGCGAATGACGAGGCAAGCACTTTCGACGAACCAGCTGATGCCATCCCAGGAGCCCAGCCAGAAGATAACGATGACATCGGCGACGTTCCGACTACCCCTACACCTCAAAAGAGTTCACAAAAACGTCATGCAATGAATCCGCCTGAGTTATACGAAGCGAGTAAACAAATGAGTAGTGCGTTTACTGCACTCAATAAAGCCCTAACGAATAAGGAAACAGAGAAAAAAGATGAAGACGACTGTGAACTATTTTGCAGAATGCTAGCAAAGCAAATTAGGGATTTTCCAAAACTTGACAGAGAAGATATAATATACGCAATACATGGTGTTATTATAAACAAAAGTCGTCGGTACGAAAGTATGATACAGTCGCAGAAGAGACCGTATAGTGTTACTTCTCCTTCACAAATAATACTCGTCCTGCCACAACAAGTAATAGTATGTATTTATCGTCAACACCGTCACCGGGAGATTATGAAGTCGAGTCACCTCGAATGATCGTAGAATCGCAATTATCGCAAGAAATGTTTCCACCCCAATCTCAACAATCAGAAATGACGTCCGCGGACTCATCCACAGACGTGTACTGGAGGCGTATTGCGTGGCCGCTGAGTTACGGCTGTCGAAAGGTATGTAGTGACCATATTTACATTATTGTTATTTTAATACGTAGCTAGTCTAATTTGTTTCTATCAGTGTTAGAATATTTGCATTTTATGTTATTCTTTTTAGTGAATATTTACAACCAAGTCAAATATTTACAACTGCGTAACTGCTACACTGCGTTACTAGAAAAAAGTAACGCAGTTGTTGTAAAGGTAACGCAGTTGCGTTTTTTATTATTTTTGATGTTAGAAATATGTTATTAAGACCGAAATGCAAAAATTACTCTTTCTTTCTTCACAGAAAGAAGCTTCTGCACTAAATGGCGTTAACAAACACAGAAAACCAACGTCGTTATTGGCTTAAATTGAAGTTGGACCCTATAAAAAATGCTGAAGCAAAAAAAACATCTTGAAAGGTACCACGTAAATAAAAAACTTGTAAAAGATATGACAGAGCGTGAACACAGAAATATCAAGCGTAAATGGAAGACTGCGAACAAGAAAGAAACGACGAGAACGTCAAAAGTGTGCTCAACAAATTATGAACATTACACCGGCGTCCAGCCCACGGTCAGGAACTCCAGTTTCACCGAGATCTAGAGGCCGAAGACAAATACGAA
Source organism: Thaumatotibia leucotreta (assembly GCA_025490895.1). NCBI lineage: Eukaryota > Metazoa > Arthropoda > Insecta > Lepidoptera > Tortricidae > Thaumatotibia > Thaumatotibia leucotreta. Next base: position 23,670 of record JALPQI010021334.1, read on the forward strand.
GAGATCGCTCTGCAGTTTACAGAAAAAATCAGAAAATTCAGGAAGAACTCGAAAAGATGAAACGGCTGTGCTATAAATACAAAAACAGATACCAACGAGCTAAAACCACAACCAAAGACACGAAAAAAGTAAATAAGCTTTACCAAAACAAGTATTCAACGTTATCTAATGCAATCAAAGACCATTACAAAAATTTGAAGTCAGTGAGAGAGAAAAAAGCCTTAAAACGATTTCTCCAAGAAGAATACGCGAGACTATGGGCATTGGTCAGATGAAAGCGATGAAACTACAGAATAACCCTTCAGGGAAAACTCTTCTGGTTGATATTATTAAAGGCTTTATTGACCGTGATTATGTTCCTAGAGCTACGGCGGGTAAACGGGAAATTGTCACCTTTAAAAAAATAAAAATGGAGAAGCGCTATTTACTGGACACGATGAAAGGCCTATTTCGTTAATTCAAAAAGAAAACCCAGAACTGAGATGTTCTTATTCATATTTCATAAAAAATAGGCCTTTTTACGTAAAACCCGCCGGGCGAGTAACGCCGTGTCTCTTTTATTTACACGGGAGTGCGTATCTTTTATTCGTGTTTATAGCCGATATTTCATAGCTTAGTAGCTCGCGGTGAGACCAGTGCCTTATTGATCAAAAGTGGAAGGTTATGCCATTAGGTGGTATTGAAAAATTAAACAAAATCATTTAAACATTAAAACTTTGTATGATAAATTAACTAGTAGTCTTAAGTAATTTGTTTAGACTCACTAATTAATGTAACGACGGATAAATAGGAAACCATTTTGTATCCACTTGTTGCATCTGTACTTGTTGCGTGGAATAGAAGTCGGAAATCTATATAATTAACGCCTCTTTTGGAATTTTTTAACCAAGAAATTGAGTCGGAAGAAAGCATTAAGATGGCTAGGTCTAATTTCATAAATCAAAGTTCATCCAACAGAAGTCACGACCCTAAGCAGCTCCTCAGCCCCGAGACCAACACTCCAACTGCGGCCTGTATATTATCCAGTATAAGAACAAACATATCAGGTAAGGTATCTGACATTTACTAATGCTGTTTGTGTGGTAAAAGCAATAATTTAATATTTCAGTGTAGTAAGGCTAATATTATGTCATTGGATAAAAAGGAGGCAATCAAAAGGTCAGGATGTTGTTACATAATATGTTTTAGGAAAGGACATATGGCAAACAAATGTAAGGCATTTGTAAAATTCATAGTTTCTCAAAAAAGTCATAACGTCATATTATGTCCCACGATTCATAATAAAGATAATACTATGGTTGCCACTCGCAATACTAATGAAACTTTTACATACAGTAATGGTGGAGCTCACAAACTTTAACAAAACCATGAGAGTTCGTGCTTTGGAGGATTGTGAATCTCTACGGACCTATTTCAAGAATTCTGTGGTGAAAGCATTGAAGATGAAGGCATGTGGGAAAGAAAGTATTGGTCAAACTGTATTTGGAGGTGAATTTATGCCTACGAAGGTACACAAATCTATGAATTACAGGTGAGTGATTTGAATAATTCATTTACAACTAAGATCATGGCATTGGAAGAGCCTAATATTTGTGATTTGTGAACAGCTACCAAAATTAAGGGACCGTATGTTAATTCAAAGTTTGAAGGACATGAATATTGTTATTAATGACCTCAATTTCCCTGAGTACAATATTGGTCTATTAATTGGTTCAGATTTAGGGTCCATCATTACAAGTAATCTGGTTTATTTCAATGATAATTTATTGGGCATGCAAAGCAAATTGGTTTGGACCATTCAAGGACCTGTTAACCAGTCTGGTGGAACAGTAATAAACACGAATCTCTATGTGTATTTAAGGAACCACCAGAAGATGTAACTGGTTTATGGGACATAGAATTGTTAGAAATACAGGTCCCCTATAGTAAGCAACCCAAGGATATGATTAATAATTATATATTAATTTCGTTTAGTGAAAATATTTCAGTGAATGATGGCCGCCGCAAGTGGCTTTGCTGTGGAAGGAAGGGTGCCCTGAACCTGGAACAAACTATGAAGTTGCAAGAAAAGGACTAGATGTCACCACTAAGAAACTGATACTTACAGGTAACCTTCGCGACACTTTTGAACCAAACTAGGGATAACCCCAGTGATCC
>JALPQI010021335.1:0-13911 GCA_025490895.1 Thaumatotibia leucotreta
ATTGTGAAACTTGATAACAATGAGTTAATAGGAATTTTTCGCTCAAATACGAACACGAGTAGGTTTCACGTTTCAAAACGTTATGATGTTGTGGAGAGCTGAACCCAAATTCCAATTTTGGTTTAATAAATGTGTACCTACGCAAAAATCTTGGGGTTACGAGTTATTTTATTAAAATTCCATCATTATCATTATCATATCGTCCATTATTGAATTCCTCAAAGATTGCCACAATAACAGGTCCAGCCAGTGCCACCTGCATCCAGCGGAATTTTGCGACCTTCATGTGTCCACCATGCAGGGTTAAATGTATCTATTATACAGGGTATTTGGGATAACGATGTAGGAATTTCTGTAGGTGGTAAGGGAGACTAATTGGAAGAGTTTGAACCCTATTCACCTTAGTCCAATATGTGTCAGTTTTTTTTTTAAATCACGTTTTTCAAAATGTTTAGTTTTATACCAAAAATTTACTTAAAAAGTTAAATTTAAAACAAAATATGCAATAAATAGCATTGATTTTTTATAATTAACATAACACTTAGTTGAGTAATAAATAAAAAAAAAATTGAACTCCCACTTGCCACACACAATATTTTTTTTAATATTTTTTTGTAGTTCATCATTACTGATTTTTAACAGTAAATTAAACTTTATCGGCCTTAGTCGGGATATGAGTCTTCCTATTCGTGTAAAAACATGCTTGATTTTCTAGGTTTTGATTACAAAAAGTACAACAACAAAATAGCGATAAGTTTAAAAGTTATCGTCGATCAATTGTTGAACGCTGTCACCAAACAAAATAAGTTTCTTGTAGTTAGTAGGCAAGTGTGAGTTCATTTTTTTTTATTAAAAAAAACTGTCACATATTGGACTAAGGTAAATAGGGTTCAAACTCTTCCAATTAGTTTCCTTTACCACCTCCAGAAATTCCTACATCGTTATCCCAAACACCCTGTACCTATATATTGTCGTCTGGCCCCAATTTCACCACATTGACAAGTGCTACAATTGTAAATTTTCTTTTTCTCCAATCTGGGGCGTATATAGGCTACAGTTACCTTTTACCATCGGAAGGTTCGTGCGTTTGTTTGCCACCAACATAAAATGTAGTGCAGGAACTTTGATAAATCAGCAGTAAATAACTACTTTTTTGCGAAGCAAAATTACAATTGTCACAAAAATACGACAATTGTAGCGAAAATCCAACATAATATGACGAACGAACCTCATGTCAAGATTAAATGAGAACTGGCCCCAATTTCACAACATTGACAAGTCCGACAATTGTAAATCTACGGTATCTCCAATAGGGAGCGTCTACAGGCTACAGTTACCGCTTACCATCGGAAGGGCCGTGCGTTTGTTTGCCACCAGCATAAAAATTTGTGCAAGAACTTTAATAAATCAACAGTAAATAGCTACTTTTATGCGAAGCAAAATTACAATTGTCACAAAAATCACGACAATTGTAGCGAAATACCGACATAAGCCGAACCTCATGTCAAGAATTAATGAAATTTGTACTAAACCTTGCGACAATTGTCACGGGTTTCGGAAAATAAAAAGTAGTTTATTAACGATATAATAACGTTATTAGTAATAATTTTATGTAGGTGGCAAACAAGCACATGGACCGTCCGACAGTAAGCGGTAGCCGTAGCCTACGGAGGCCTGTGACGTTAGTAACAGTGATATTTTACAATTGTCACAATTGTAATTATGGTGAAATAGGCCCCTGGTACCCACATCACACTGGGACTAGGTCGATTTGTGTAAAATGTCCTAAAGGTGCGTTCAAACCAAAAGAGCATTCGCTATTCTAACCCCCCACTCTACGAAATTCGATCGTTACACAAAACGTGATTGTTCGTAGAACGGGCGATAGAACAGCGAATGCTCTTTTGGTTTGAACGCACCTTAAGATATTTCTTTTTTTAATGATGATCCAAGTGGTCAGGAAACCTACCGCGAAAATCTAAATTCGTAAATTTCGAGGATTTTTCTCCGATATAATCCTCGAAATTTACCAATTTCGATTTTCGCGGTAGAGCCGCTAGTGATTGTTTTATGCACAAGTACCTAACTAATGTTTGATAGGTAGATGTACTCACTTACCTAAATAAATTACAATTATTGCATCGTTATCATTACACTCAAGTATAAGCCTGCTAATGGGTATTTTGCAATTAGTGAGTGTTGACCGAAAATTTCTTAAATCTCATTAATGGAAAAGCACTTTGTGAAATAAAACGTTAATTCTGCCCCCTCAGGAGAAGGATTAAAATTAATTGCTGTTAATGCGCAATTTACAATTTGCAATTTGAATTTTGCAAAAGATACTTAGTAATCTCTAGTACCTACTTAATTGATACCTCTGAATAATGAAGTTTTTATTATTTTGCTCATAATTTCCAGCTGAATTATCTTGAGAAAGGGGCAATTTATTGCTAATTTGGTTTTTGAAGTAATAAAATGAAATATGCCTGTTAAACGAATCACTCCTCCAAATTTTAGTACATAACATAATTTTGTTATATATACACATACAGAGTGAATTCAAAAACGCGATACAAGGTAAACAAAAACTTAAATCACTTGTCAACCTCCGTCGCCTAGTTGGTAGTGAGCCTGCCTACGAAGCTGGAGGTTCCGGGTTCTGATCCCGGCGAGGGCGTTAAATGTCTACCTATTTATTATCACAAATATTTTTGTTCCTTGGTCATGGCTGTCTATGTATTTCAGTAAAGATGTATCGATTTATTAAATAGGTACCTATATCGTCGCTTGGTACCCACCCACATCACAAGCCTTAATTGAGCTTACCATGGGACTAGGTCGATTTGTGTAAGATGTCCCAAGATATTATTATTAATACTAAACCACACATCAGCACAATGCATTACTAATAATAGGTAGATGCTTGCATCCATTAACCTTTTCGGCTCCGAGTCAATCACAAAAGCTGTCACTGATGCCATTCACCGAAGTTTTGAAAGTGAAGGTTAATGACACTTAATGGTTATATTATATTATATTATAAGTGTTTGAGGTTTGTGTGGTGACGGCCGTAAGAATACAGCATGTATCACCTCGTAGAGCAAAGAAAGAAACCCATTAATATTTAGATGATACTAAACAACTTTTACTATGGGGCCAAACGAGAATTCGCGAAAAAAAATTACTCTCCCATACAACGTGTGATCATGAAATCACGCCATCAAAATGTATGAAACTGTCAAAAATTATTTCGTGAATTCGGGTTTGGCCCCATAATAAAAGTTGTTTATCTAAACATTAATGGGTTTCTTTCTTTGCTACGAGGTGATACATTACATACTGTATATTTGTCAGTACCCCAACTCATCCCGTGGGTATTGTAAGAGTCGAATACCCTTGAAGTGTCGCTGACAATTCCTTTATTTCAGATGACAGGCAGCAGTGTCATCATAATGGCCACATTACTGCGATCGCCAACCCGCTTGTTCAGCGTGGCGATTATGGACATTACCTCCTAATCCTTCCATGCGAATAAGTAATAGGAGAGGCCTAAGTTCAGCAGTGGACAGTAATAGACTGATGATGCGATTTTTTTTGCTATCCCTGGGACAATACAAAAAAAAATATTTTACTCGTAATCAATCATCGTAATCTCTATTAGTAAACTGTTCCAGGATTATGACGTCCATTACATTACCATTTTTAAAGGACCTTTTATGATGATGATGGTAGCGAAATTAAAAAAATAAAAACATTTCGAAGTTTTGGGAATCGGTTTCAGATATAAGTATTCTGGGCCTGTTACGTAAAAATATCGAAATACAAAAATATGCGAGTGATTTACTTAAAAACGTTCCACTTTGTCGCTTGCTATAAGGACACTTAAACAATATTGAAGCTCTAGGTACAAGGCAATTCCGTCCTTATGATAAACGATAGTGGGACGTTTTTACTAAAACGCATACATTTTATGTTGTGAGGACAACAAAATAAGTCCTAATATCTATTGAATATCGGAAAAGTCAAAAAAGTTATGGTAGAGTACAATCAAGGATGAAAATAAAATGTAGTCAGATTAGGTCAGTGAAACAGGCATAGGTTACCAAGGTACTTGTTACGTTCAGAAACGCCGGGGCCGATAATATCCAAAATAGCCTTTATAAGTATCCTAAAAGCCTAATTATACAAATGATTTTTTTTTCATATTTTGACAAATGCTTTAGAGACTCAGCCATATTGGTAAAATTTTTTTTGGTCAACCTAAGATATTATATGTTTCGGAAAAGTATGAAAAAAATAATTTGTAGGTATAATTAGGCTTTTTTGGTTAACCTATAATATAGCTTGACCAAAAAAAAATTAAACAAATATGGCTGACACTCTAAAACATTCGGAAAAATATGAAAAAAATCATTTGTATAATTAGGATACCTACTTATAAAAGCTAGTTTGAATATTATCGGCCCTGGCGTTTTTGAACGTAACTTCCTAAGGAAACCTACACTGATAGTGATATCCTGACATGTTCTTGGCCGTTTTTTTACCTTCATAGATGTCGTAATAGGTACTTGATACTATTGGCAAAAAGTAATAAATTGTATAGTTATTTATAATTACCTATGTCGTTTGGATTCATCGCCTAAGCGTAAAGGCCCGGCCACGACATTGGTCCAAGGCGACCAGCGGCGAGCGAATCCATGAGTTGGAGCGGGATGCCGATATGGGTACTCCCTCGCGCACGTATGGTTTTCCGCTAAGCCGGTCGCCTTTAGACCGATGTCGTGGCCGCGGCATAAAGGTGCGTTCAAACCAAAAGAGCATTCGCTGTTCTATCCCCCTTTCTACAAAATCCACCAATCACGTTTTGTGTAACGATCGAATTTTGTAGAGTGGGGGGATAGAACAGCGAATGCTCTTTTGGTTTAAACGCACCATAAGGTGTGGCAGTTTTAAGATTCTCCAAACATTTTGCGATTTTTCATCAAATTTTCGGCGAACAACAAAACCAAAAGTTTGCATTAAATTAACTTAGCGCCATTTCTGAGTGTCCGCTTGACACGAACGTAATTTTTGTTCTTAAAAGCAAAGACAAAAGTTGCCAAGTTACTGACTCCCAAATTTTAATGAGTTTGGGAACAGTTTTCATGAAACTTGGTTTCAAAGTCACGGTGAATGTACTAGTAACGACATTTCTGAACGCTCAATTAAAAACATTATAAAAAATAATTTATTACAAGTAATTAAAACTCATGATCGTAAGATAAGAAACAATGAAATAAAAATAAAAATAGGTACAACAATAGTAAATTTAAGGTGGTATCTAATTGTAAAGAAACATATGTCAGAATAACTTCGAATCCACCACTTTCTTTTCAATTCAATGCCACCAAAATTCCCTACAATCCATAATACTCGTACAGGTAAGTAGCTAGGTATATAAAAAACTCTATATAAAAGTAGGTAGCTATAAAAAGTGCATTTCCGTTGCCTGTGAGGTTTTGGGACAGAAAATGTGATAGTTTTACGATACATTGCGTAGGTAATGATTATTTTTGTAAGAAAAATTAATCAGAATTAAAAATCAAACATGAAAAAGGGCTTTTGCAAATTACTCCAACTGTTTAAGGTACTATTAAAAATACATATTGTTTATTAATATATACCTACCCAATAGTAACTGAACTGTATGCATATTTGTATAATACAATAATATATTCTACATCATATACATTGTATAAACTATGTAAGACCTACCTACTGCATTTTCACGTTTATTCATGCATTCACCGAATATTCGAGAACGCAAGTATCGATTCTCGTGAAGCCACCTGTGACAAAACTTGATCCTGCCTGAGTTTGGCGGCAGAAATCGCTAGCGCCTGCGTAACTTACTTTCCTTGCATCTTATGTAAGGGGTATATTCAGGGCTGGGCAGTATTTCAATTATATGTATTTGAAATACGTATTTAAAATACAAATACGTATTTTGTATTTGTATTTCAAATACTCCTTGAAGAAGTATTTTGTATTTGGTATTTCAAATACTGCACTCACGTGTATTTAGTATTTTATATTTTAAATATTTTAAGCTAAAAAATACTTTTTTTACAAAATACATTTTATTGAATTTTATAATCGTATAACGGAACGTTTTTAGAGGCCACTGTGGCAACTTCAACTGTCATTAACTGATCGTTACGCGGGTTTTCTGTTTTCTGCTAGACGCAAAATATTTTAAATTAAAGAATCCTCTGTATTCCCTGTGATCCTCTGTGAGTTGTGAACCCTAGCCTTCTGAGAACGAATGCTGCAATGGACGAGGACGATCAAATTCAATTCCCATCTACGTCTTCGATGCCGGACGACGGCGGCGATAGAGCCGATAGAGTAAATCAAGTGTATCCTTTCATCTTAACTGGAGGAAAATATTTCACAGTTTCAACTGTGACCAGCAGCAATAACAGCGATAATGTACAGGCAACGTGTGTGAAATGTAAAACTATAATCAAAGGTAGTTTAAAGGCTACAAGCAATTTCAGGCTGCATTTGAAAGTAAGTCATGAATGTATATGAACACTCTTACATATGATGTTATTTTCGTTTATTGGCTATTGACACTATTGTTCTGTGATTTCAGAGAAAACACCCTGATGATCTGATTGACTATGAAAACAGCAAAATAAATCAACATGTTCCTGGTAAAAGAAAACCGCCAGTACAAAATGAAGATAAAAGGAAGCAAACAAAACTAGATTTTACATTACAAAAAGATACTGAATGTCAGAAAAAACTAGATAGGAACATTATGAATTATATTGTACAGAGTATGAAGCCCTTAAGCACTGTAGATGACCCCAATTTTGTGAAGATTTTTACTGATCTTCCACAAAACTTAAATGTAATGTCAAGAAGAACATTAGGAAGAAAAATTGAAGCTAGTAAAAAAGAAATCATGGAAAAACTTCAAACTATTTTGAGTAATTTGGAGTATGTATCAACCACTACTGATATATGGTCTACTAAAACAAGGAGCTTTCTCGGTGTAACTGCACACTGGGTAAGATTTCACATATTTCTCTTCTAAATGCAAAATCTTTATTGACTGTATTCATGACTACACATAATTTTGATAAAATCAGAATGTAATGAAACAGAATTGTAATTAAAATTAAAGCAATAATTATTACTTTCATTTTCAGATTGATACAACCTCGCTGGAATGTATGAGCTGTGTATTATCATTTGTCCGCTTTAAAGGATCACATACTTATGACAAGATTGCTGAAATGCTTTTTGAAATTCAGTCTTCTTTCAAATTAAGACATGAACAAGTGGTATCAACTACTACTGACAATGGGTCAAATTTCGTGAAGGCTTTCCGAGAATTTGGGTTCACTGATTATGTACCAGATTTTGCTGATGATGCTATTGAAGGTAAAAAGTAATAACTTTGATTAGGTATACATATCTAAAACTTTCATTATTCTCCAATTCCTTACATTATTAAGTTAGAGGTATTACACCTTACATCTCGGAGTAGTATGCAGCACAGCACATACCTTGGTGATTTTTTATTTGCTTAGGTCCATGGGCCTCAGGTTCCACTTTCTATCAGAACTAAGACCACTGAGAGATTGTCTGCCTATATTTATGAGAAATAAAACTATTGAAGATAGTTCAAATAGTGTGCTTTCATATTTTCAATTATTTCAATCAGCATCTGAAAATTGAAATTTCATAGTGTTTCAGCAAATTATAACCAATACATATATTCTAAATCTGCTGTTTAAGCTGTTTTTTCTGACGTTGGTACTTTAACTCACTATTTTGTTTGTTTTAGACATTGATATTGTAGATGTTGTAGCAGAATCAGCAGCAACTGCCTCTGACATTCTATATGAGGAGGTATTGTTACCAGTAAATATAACAGAAGAAGACAGTACGGAGAGAGAGTTATTTTTACCTAGGCACCTCAGATGTGCCAGCCACACTTTAAGCCTTTTGGCCACTACAGATATGAATAATTTCATTAAAAATTCGCGTGTGAGCAGAGTTCACTACACAGCTATTGCTAAATGTACTTTATTGTGGAATATGTCCAGAAGGCCTAAATCTGCTGAGATTATAAAAGACTGTCTTGGACATCAGCTAATATATCCTTGTCCCACAAGATGGAACTCTCTATACGATTCAATAGTGCAGCTTATGAAAAGTAAATTAAAATTGAATAACTTATTTGACAAATTGGGGAAAAACAACACTTTTACAGCTATAGAATTCGAATACCTGGAAGAATTTATAGAAGTGTTGAAGCCAATTGCCACAGCCCTGGATTACCTTCAAGGCAACAATTGTTATTATGGCAAACTCCTGCCTACTTTGATGTCTGTAAGAACACGATTGGAAAGACAACAAGAGCGAAATTTGAGGCATTTTACTACAATTGTACAGCAATTGAAAGAGAGCCTTGAAAAACGATTTGAACAGTTTTTCAAATTATCACCAGAAGTAAATGGTGCCATATTGGCATCTTGCTATCATCCCAATTACAAAATGAGGTGGTTGCCTGAAAATATAACACCAGAGGAGAGACAAAGAATTCAAAATCTTGCATTGCATGCATTAGAGGCAAATTATACGAAACATGAATTAAGTGACATCATGATGCCAGGGAGTGGTAGGAGTAGCAGCAGTGCAAGTAAAGAAGATGATGATTTTATTGTTTTTGTAGACAAGGACAATCAACCACAGACATCAAAAGTGGAGTTGGAATTAGTCTGCTTCTTAAACAATAAAAACAGACAGCTTAATATTTTGGAACAGTATCCAAATATCAAAAATGTTTTCAGGCAATTTAATACAAGCTTGTGTTCGTCAGCACCCGTAGAAAGATTGTTTTCCTTAGCAGGATTTATTCATTCTCCAACAAGAGGCAGTTTATCTGACGGCATGTTTAAAAATCTTGTATTTATGAAAGGTAATTCTTCTTTTACTAATTAATTAATTAATTAAATAAAAAAAGCCTTTATTTACTGGCAAGACTCTTTCCAGTCAATTTTCTAAAATTCCTTAATACTTGCTGATTAAATAGTATAATATAATATATTTGTTGGGCTCGGAGCCAGAACTAGCGTCAACGCCCTTTTGACGCAAATTAAATTGGGTAGTGAATAAAGCCTGCTAAAGAAAAAATGTAATGATTATACCTATAACATAAACATTACTCTATACTTGTATCTAAATTGCGTTTTATAAAGTTCCTGAAGGTGAAGCAGATAATATGGTTGTTCGACTGTATTTTGTAATTTGTATTTTAAATAAAAAGCCTTAAAATACTGTATTTTGTATTTCATATTTCAAATACACAAGTATAAAATATTTTGTATTTTATATTTTAAATACACGCAGAATAGTATTTTGTAATTTGTATTTTAATTAAAGCAAAGCATGTATTTTGCCCAGCCCTGGGTATATTATACATACATACAGGATGTCCCAAACACATGAAGGGAAGGTACCTAACTTAAATATCGTCAATAGAGTATTTTGTTGAAACGAGACTTTGTGTTATATTTAAAAGTTAGTAATTTTGAATTCACGGATTTTCTAAAAATGCCTACCTTCGTACAGAATTGAACCCACTCAAAAATGTAAAAATAAACAATTCCTGTTTTTATACTGCCAGTCGAGACCGTGAAATATTTTTCTAAAGTAACGTTGTTTCTCAGAAGGAAGGTTTGGGTAAAATGACAAAAATTAACGATTAAATTTGCAAGAGAATTAAGTGTTGCTGTTCATACCTCTAAACTGCTACTTGTCATACCAAATCAGATTTCATTTGGATATGTCATTTGGATTGATTTTTCAGTTCCTGAAATCGTGCACATAACGGAATTGGCAATCTCAACGACGATCTATGAATTTAACTATGAAAAATGAGATAAGAGATTAAAAAGAAGTCTCTTTTTACCAAAACATTCTATCAACAATTTATCGAGTGCTTTCCCTTCATGTCCCATAGTCATGGCACAGCCGGTGTACTGGGCTTATACAGTGTGTCACCATGACCCGAGATTTCAAGAAAATGGGGAACATTACGCATTACCAGCAATCGTTTTCAAGTATTAACATTTGTTAAATAGGTACCTGTTTAAATTCATAGTACAATTAAGTTTATTTCCTACGAACGATCAATGTAACGCGTGTACTGCTTACCAAGTGTTGCGAGTAGTTGCGATCTGTCATTTTCAAGTGCAAATTAACGATTCATTTTGAAGTACATTGCTTCTTAATTCAATTTTCTTAGAAAGTTAATCACTTTTAAAATTTACTATACTATAATTAAAAACTTTTAGAGTTTTGAACGAAATGATGCTCATGGTTTGGCTAAAAATCTGTATCGCATTCCTCTGTTTCAATAAAAGCCTGTAACATGTTAACACACTGTATAATAGAAGTTTTTCTTTAGTTTCACTTGTGTCAATCTAATCTTGCGAGGGCTGTGTCCAGCCTGTAGACGTCTATCGGCAGATAATGTTAATAACCATTCTCAGCCGATAGACACAGTTTCTGCTGTAGGCGGGTTATTGCCCTAATATGGCGAAGACTGACAGGGGCAGCTCGTGACTAATGGTAACATGTCCCCAAGGTGCCTTTTTCCCTTCTGTCCGCTAAAGTCGCGAACTAGGACTCATCACAATTCTTCCGACCGTCCCCAATGCTTTTTGGCCACCTTCTCCGCAAGCGTCTTCCAATTTAGATGGTCAATTTTAAAGGCACGCTTGGCACAGTTTTTGAAGCGAAGCAATAGGCGTGTCCTGAAAGGGATGTTCCCTTTCAGCATTCGCTACTGCACCCAGAAGGACACGTCGATTCACGATTGAGAGTAAAGAAAAAATCATTGAACGACGTGAGATATAAGTTGGCATTCCGATAGCAAAGTCAAAAATCAGCTCCTTACATTCTTATCAGCACTTTTATAGTATTTCCACGGAAGCTTGCTTAATAGAGTTCTGGCTAATGTCGGAAACTATACGGAAAAGTTAGAGAACTACCGACTTAGTTACAATAACGAAAACGCGCAATGACAGGGAAACTAAGTCGAACAAACGTCAGACTCGTGGAAGTTATCAATAATGAAGTGGCTAGTTTTGTGGATAGTGTTTACTTCGTGAATAAGTTGTATAAGTAGCCCTAGCACTTTGCGGCTGATTGGCGCCATCTTGGACAAGCGTAGGTATTTTTGTACACGCTGGCCAAAACTAACGGAATTATAAACTATTTAAACATTCACGATTTGTACACTTTAGGTATTTTACAGAATTTACCTTTACTTTCCAAATCAAAGTACATACGACTACAGGGTCTTGGTAAGATTAAGTAGACCGGATATTTTTTGGATGTGTTTCTTCACATAGAAAATATAGTAAATATGAAATCTTATTTGGCCAGCTGAAACGTAACTGAGTTTCAACTTCAACGATAAGCAACGAAGATAGTTCTGTTTGCACCTGTAATAAATGTTATCTCGAAAACAACATTTCTGAAAACACTGAAAACTTTCATAAGCGAAAATTGAGTGAGACAGGAATATCTACAATAAAATCTTCGGAAACAAGATGGTAGTCGTCATCAGAACCAAATCCCACCTATAGAGAGAAATATCTATAGAAAGATTCTGGGGCCTACTCAGGGAGAGGATGAAGGTTGGAGAGTCCGGAGCAACGCAGAAGTGGAAGAATTGGTGTCCGAGCCCAACATAATCGGCGAGTGCAAGTCTGCTCGACTTCGCTGGCTCGCCCATGTGGATGGGAGATCACCGAGCCGTCAAAAAGGTCCATCTGGGTCGTCCTAGTGGACGTCCGGTGGGGCGCCCCAGATACCGATGGATCGACGAAGTCCAAAAAAACTTGTGTCAGCTTCGAGAAGCCGAGTTCGATCGGCGACAAGCTGCGCAGAATAGGGAGGACCGGCGGAGCTTAGTGTCGGAGGCCAAGACCCACTTCGGGTCACTGAGCCAGCGCAGTAAGTAAGTAAATCCCACCTCCGGCATTGGTAAGGTCGGTATTTTGTCTTTGGTAGGTATATGACATCTAATATTTAAATATTACACTACGCATTAATCAAAACAATCGATGGGTATCCGTTGAGACTGGGTGACCGAATGTTTTAGGTAGTAGCTGCGAAAGGCAAAGACGTGGGTTTGAATCCCAACTCGGATCGGACGTTAGTGAACTTAGTCTTTTTTCTTTGGTAGATAAATAATTTGGTAGATAGTAAAGTCTACTGCTCATAATTTATAATACTTACGTAATTATAATTTATAACAGTGTAGAAACACAATTAAGAAAATCTTAATAAAATAATTTGAGATGCTCCGTAAATATTTACCTAGAGGTTCTAATAACTTGTTAAAACAGAGCAGCTTTCTCTGGCTTATGTACAATTCTCGGAATATCCATTTTCCAACATTTCTAAGTAAAAGCTATCTTCATGTACCTACTTATAAAATCCGTAGTGGTTACCTAATTCCTAAGTAATACCTAACGAGTACCGTCTGCCAAAAAGGCATAAACTTAATACAATTTGTCCAATGTTACACCATGTATATTTATCCTTAGTCGTTATTACGGAAATAGTAATTTGCTAATAGGCATGATGACTGGCAAGTCAAATCAACTTCTTTTTTCGAACTGTCAAAACGATCGCCACTATGAAGTAATATACAAATGAAATATACAAAAGTCGCGTCACGTTTATATACAGTCAAATGACCTACTCTTATAAGTTCTTTCCAATTTATTAAATAGATGTTCCGTACTGGATGCTTAGCCAAGTTGCCAATCGCTAGCGCTTGGTAGCGTATCGTAGTTTTCCCTCTCTGTCACTCTTGCATATTAGTGCGACAAAGACAGTTAGCTGCCTTTCGCTTACGACTGACGTTTAAGCGCTAGCGATTGGCAACTTGGCTAAGCACCCAGGTATTACTGCAATATACAATTTTCATATTATTTCTTCTTGTATTATGTGGTGCATAATGTGAAATAATTTATTTTGCAAGTTCTAAAACAAGAAGAAATTCCGTTTCGCGTGTGTATCGTACGACGTTTTTCAGCATAAGCGCGAAGTTTCGACCTGACAAGAAATGATTCACTTCTCGCACTAGTGTGTAATGAAACACGAGTTATTTGCGATACAAATGTGGATAGTAGAGTTTTAAAAGACGTGTGTCGGTGACTCGCTTCGCTCGTGTTTACCGATACGAGTTAGAAAAAGGCTACTTTTCAACATCTGTATCATACAACATTTTACAATGCATTATGCGTATGAAAACCAGACTATCTCGGGAGCACCAACCAGGCTGTGCGGAAAGGTACTATCAAAATTCATAACTGCACATGTACGAAAAAAAACATTTTCTGTTTAGGAGCATTCCATGAAAACATCTACTTTTTGTCGCTTACGACTCGCTATGGTAGCTACCCTAATAAAATATGCTAGCTGCTAGGAAACACTGTCAATCTTAAAGCCTTGATATGTTATTATTACGCCGTTACTCAGCTTACTAATTTAATTTCTCAAAAGTATTGAAAAGACAGTGTCGTTTACGACATTTTTCATGGAATGCTCCTTTATAAGTTTACGTACCCTTAAAAAGAGCACTTTCTGAGCATATGCATTGTAAATTAAATTTCCGAACGAGAGATGAAAATACATATTACATACTGTTTGTTATGTTCAAAGGTGACTATTAGGGACATAGGTTTGTTTAATATAAATCGCCAGCTGACAAGAACATGACAAGATGGACACGACATGACGCTGCTATTGCAAAAATAATGGACTAACGAAGACAATGCTGTTTTTCTACTTCCAAGCCCCATAGTTGATGACTTACTTAGTACTTACTTT
>JALPQI010021336.1:0-19600 GCA_025490895.1 Thaumatotibia leucotreta
TCCGACATAAGCCGAACCTCATGTCAAGAATTACTGAAAATTGTACTAAACCTTGCGACAATAGTCACGGGTTTCGGAAAATAAAAAGTAGTTTATTAACGATATAATAACGTTATTAGTAATGATTTTATGTTGGTGGCAAACAAGTACATGGACCGTCCGACAGTAAGCGGTAGCCGTAGCCTACGGAGGCCTGTGACGTCAGTAACAGTGATATTTTACAATTGTCACAATTGTAATTATGGTGAAATAGGCCACTGGTCGTGTTAGTCAGCTGTTAATTGGTTTGATTTTCTGAAAATAGCTCAGTCATTTATTTCACCATCAGTCTATGATAGTCCACTGCTGAACGTAGACCTCTCCTACGCGTATAAACACATTAGGAGGTAAATACCCGTAATCGCCACGCTGGGCAAGCGGATTGGCGGATTAACCAAAATATGCTGATTACTACTCAGCGACGTTATCTACGTATTTTTTAGGACTTATAAAATTTTAATATAAATAAACTTTAACAACTAACTGGGCGTTTTCACAAACCGTTCGGTTGTTGAAATCACCTTGTTATTTAATTTGGTCAAATTTAGGCTTATTCGACTCAGAATCACGTGCTCTTTTGATTCTGTTAGGAGAAAAAATATGTCCCATAATTTTCATACAGTTTTCATTCCTTCCATTACGCTACCGCCTTTGAACATCTATGAAAAAACGGTATCGTAATGGAAAACACATTTTAGGACATTTTTTTCTCCTATAAGAATGGAAAGAGCTCGTGATCCTGGGTAGAACAAGCCCAAACTTGCCAGAATTAAATAAAAAGGTGATTTCAACAACGGTTTGTGAAAACGCCCAACTATGTTTTCATATTTGATCAATTTCCATCCAAAGTAAGCTTAATTCTCGACTGCTTCACAACTAAGCATAATTAAGATTTTATCTCTAAGTCATAACAATACTTCTGTCATAAGAAAGAATAAAAAATCGATAAAATAATATCTAGTGGAAGTCCCTAGCAACATTTTGTTCGTGCCACCGTGAGTTCTAAGCTTGGTCATTATGCTCAGAGAACTGGACGAAAATACCTACTGAATGGTCATACATTATTACATATTTAATTTTATATATTGATACGCTTAGAAGCGAAAATCCATTACGTAATGGACACCTTTTTCTTGATTTTTATTTATTGAGGTGTGCAGCCATCGTCTTCAATTTACGAGTCTTACCTTCTCTTCTATAAATGTGTATCAAATTGACTAATAAAATATTTACGAGATACTTGTGAAGTTTTATGTTTAGATGGTACGCAAATATTCACGTAGGTACATGATTGATTAATACTTCGGTAATGTAGTAGACTAGCAGTAATATTACTCGTATGAATATGTAGCTCCATTTCTCTAAGTAATTTGTTAATTTGAAATCAATTTCTTTGTTATTATATACAAAGCGATAACTAGCATGATGCATTTTTCAAATTATTATTCATAATGTAGGTACCTTGTGTTAGTTTTATTTGGGATTATCCGCATTGTAAAAAAGTAACACCAACATCAATTTGTTTAATTATAAAAAAACAAATTGATGTTTTCTAATCATGAATTGATTACAGCGCCCTCTATAGTAAATTCAACACAAGGGAGAGTTGTTGAATTTGCGGGCGATTGTGGTAGACACACGTCTTTGAGTGGCTTAAGGTTGTAGTACCTACCTTCGAAACATTAAGTACAGATGTCACAAGTGATTAGCTTCACAATACCATTAACTAAATTCGCTGTGATCGACGGAAGGTCGTCTGGTGTAATTGGAAGCACGTTGGACCGGCAATCCAGAGGAAGCGGGTTCGAATCCCGTGACAACAAGAGTCTTTCGCAGTTGATTGTTTTTATTGTAAGCACATCTATTACGACATTGTAGTTTAGTTGGGTCTATATCGAAACGCATAAAAGTATTGTTTCGAATATTATGTCGCATAAGAATTTTACGCCAAAAATTGTTTCGCCGAATTATTGTTTCGCATATTTTTCATGTGTCGAAGTTTTTGTGCCTAAAGTCGTCTGTCCGAAACATTATTCATCCTAATGCTTATTGTGTCTAAGATTCCTTTGCCGAAATTGTATTATGCATATATTTGATGATCCTAATATTGTACATTCTAAAATTGCTGCTAAACATAACGCCTACTAAAATGATAAACGATCCGCCAACATGTCGACGGAGCCCCTAGCGGGGCTCCTATTTCCGCTCTAAGGGACAAAAGATACCTAACGAACCTATCCAGGTGGATCTCATGATTTTGGAATTTTTTTCTTTTTCATGCGGGGGGCTTCGCCCCCCGAGCCCCCCTTGTGGGGGGCTTCGCCCCCCCGTCCCCCCTTATTTGGTCTTTCTCCTAGCAGCTGGAGCAGACCTAGTATTTGTATTGTAAAATGTCTAAGATTAATGTTTTAACCTAACTTAACCGTATCGGTTCTGCCCCTCTCGTTTTTCTGCAATCAGGTTATCTACAAATAGCTAATTCCATTTGATAGACGTGTCAACTTAATATTAATGTAGTTTGAGTTAGTTTAAAAGACTAGTGCTGTTATTTTAGCCACTCTAATAGTAATGCGAAATATTTTTTATGACAATCAATATTAGTAATATTACATTTTAGATAATTTAAAAATCGGCATACGAATATTCGGAAAAACATACTTTAGGACTTCAATATGTGTATGCATAAAAATAATTCGGCGAAACGATTATTACGCCATTCAACAATATGCCAAATGTTTCGGCCAAAACATTTTCTGCACAATGAACATTATGCGAAGAGACGGGCACCCAGTTTAGTTACTAAACATAACGATATCGCCTCACGAGTCGCGTTTTATCTCGACGGGCCCGGCGGGTTGCGCGACGAGCATCAGTACGCACCGCGCTCGCGAGTCGCGAGGCCTGAACTCGGGCTCAGTCATTGATAATGGAGACTTAGGTTCTCCGAAACATAGGTATTACAATATTCGTTCCAATATTTTTGAGTATGAGCAACGGATATTTAAGTGTGGACTATTTAAGTGTGTTTTCCAACTGGAAAATAATATTTTTGAAAAATAATTGGCTAAATAAAAATAATGTACTTGAACAATGAATGAATTAAAATGCTATACCGTTTTAATATATCGATTTAAACTTTCACGATTATCGCTCATATTTCGCGTAGGTATACATCATAGCCGAAAAATACGTGAAGCTATTGAAATTAAGAAACATCGGAATTTTAACGCAAAAAAATATTGTACGTAATATAATTGTGTAGGTAACCTATTTGTAACAAGATTTACGAATCGGCATTAACAGGCTCGATGGTTCATTATCTATCTGGAGGGTTACCATGACCTACTAATGCGGTTCGGTTTAGGTCGAGAGAGAGGGACAAGATTATGTGAGTCCTATATCACTGTCCCTTTCTCTGAACCTAAACTGAATCACATTAGTACGTCATGGTAACCCCCCTGGTGAATTCGTTCTAATTGCAGGAAATCTGATATTTACTTGTAATCTGAAAGCCTCATTAAAGCATAAATCAACATCTCGACGAAGACGGCAAAACAATTCACTGATGAACACTATAATGAGTTCGATTAACGAGGACTCCCTGGATACAGGGTGATTACGGGGTCTTGATCCCAACTGTGAAATATGTGTTAAGATGGTCTTTCTGAACAATGTTTCCCATGGGACCTATACAAAAAACGTATTTTTTTAAGACTAGTTACGTTCGAGTTCATTAATATGTATACATTTCTCCATACTAATTCCTTGCAAATGTGTTTACATAATTATGAAACGAGACTGGAAGTTATATATGAACACTTCCGCACCGGTCGGTATGAAATCAGTAAATTTTTCGTGATATTCATATTTGTTCCATGGGAAACCTTATTCAGAAAAATCATCTTAACTAGCAATGTACCGAGGAGATGTTTCATAAGTTGCGAAACTTCTATAGAGAATATTCTCGCCAATTTAAATTTTACAAGCAATCTAATCATGCCAAAACCATTGTATATGCATGCCTTTTAAGGTATATTTTATGCCTTGTTTACTCAATTGTGAAATACGGTATTCTTCATAACACTTTTTTATAAGTTCTCATGGAAACATTCTCAATGAGAACTGACTCTTAAATTCTCATGAAAGTTCTCGGAAATTTCCGAGTATATTCCCGCAATTTTGAGAATTTTTTGCAAGTTGCTCGCTAATCTTAGTTAACACGTTTTTCATAGTTGTGATCACGACCCCGTATTCACCCTGTATACGAGATTTGAAGAGGGTCTCAACCCGCATTAAACTATTCTAATATGGAATTGGGCAAAGTTTGATAGCTATTAGCAACGTAAATATCAACAGTTGAATTAGACTTGAGAGAGAACAAGAAACTTGTTGAAGAGACAATTGAGGGCACGACGATGTAGTTGTTTTACGTTTGACGATTTAGTCTTTAGGCAGAGCTATGAACTATGGACTATAAACACGAAAAAAAGATACGCAGTGCCGTGTAAAAAAAAAGAGACAGGGCTATACTCGCCCGGCGGTGATAGCTGATAGCTGGGTGAGACCATGGGCCCATTTCTCGAAAGCTTGTAACTTGTAATACAAGCGGAAGTCCTTATCTAATTAATAGTGTCAAAAAGAGACTTCCGCTTGTATTACAAGTTACAAGCTTTTGAGAAATGAGCCCCATGTCTTAGGATGTAACGATTTCTTTATTTTGGCTTACGTGTTTTTAGGGTAGGTAAACTAGGAACCCGTATGGTTTCGCGATGTCCGTCTGTCGGTCTGTGTTTCTGTCCGCAGCATAGCTCAGTGGCAGTTAGTACTAGAAATTTGCAAGGTCGGTATTTTCGGAAAGACCGATCAAGAGTGAAAAATGTGCCTCCAAATAAATTTTGATTCATGGATCCAAAAAATATGAAGAAAATGAATAGAGATGCTCTTGGTCGGTTTTTTAAATTTTAGTATCCGCACGTATTGGATCCAGGGAACATATAATCCTGATTTCTTTAAATAATAGTAATATTTTAAAACATAATGTGTAGTTAAAGTAGAATATACCTACTAATAAACTCACAAACTGTATAAAAATAACTCGTAGTAGGTTTCAAAAATAGATGATATTTTAAGTTTCCTTATCAACTATGACTTGTTGATATTTATTATATTAAGGACAATATAGTAACATGTTATAGATATAAATACTCACCAAATATAATTACATTATGGGAACTTTATTTAGGAAACTTCAGCCAAGTTCATCTTAAAACAGCAAAATGTGCTACTAAAGTAGTGCATACTTTTAAAACATATATAGGTAAGAAATTAAAATAATGTTAGAGATACAAAATTTTATTACTAAAATTACTCGTGAAAGTTCGGCTTTGAACATTCTTCTTCGTTCTTTTGTGCCATACAGTAGTTTGCATTAATAAAAGACGCGCGCAAAAACATAGGTACCTAATTATTTTCAAAAAAATATTCTCAACAGCCTTGTTTTCACTTTAAAATTTTAACCGCTTTTGAACTCTGCCAAGTCCACTCTTTGAGTAATGATACAAAATGAAAAACACGTACGGAGTGAACAATAATTTCCCCGTTCCCAACCTTCGCCGCAGAAACCCGGATTTTGGTTGACAAAGTTTAAATACGATTGCGCTTTACATAACAAGCTAAATTTTGCGTTAAACAAACGCCAAGTAATATATTAACACGGTCGCTGACAAACTTCAGTTTTATAGGCTAATTGAAAGGGGCTTATATTATTTCTGTTTTGAATCTTATGATTATTATTTGAGCCATGCAAATATAATTTATACTGAAAAGGACAAACGATTAGATTACTAGTACTACTTTTGGTTTCATCGACCTATTTATGCCATGTCTTCGAGGTTTGCGTGGAGACATAGACCTGCTTAGTTTAAAAGCTATTCAAAATGTAAATAAAAGTCTCAATGGACTTTTAATCAGCTGCGAGTGTAGCAAATTCACACATTGGGTATCTAAGTCTAAATCTATCGATGTGTAATTTTTTTACAAACAGCTAGGTACTAATAATGCGCCAGGCATATTAAACCCAGTAAGGGTTCAGTAAATAACTACTAATCCTTCTAGTTTCACCGTATCCGTCTGTCCTTCCGTTCGTAGCTAAGCTTAAAACACCTTACACTACGCAATTGAGCATGTTTAGACGTGCTTTAGGTTGTTTTTTTTACATACATGGGTGATTTATTTCAATAAAGTTTTTTTCTTAAACTAGCTACGGAATGTTGATGTTACTAACTTTAAATTAAACCCGGAAATACTATGTATCCGGTGCGGTGGCATTATACTAACATGATATTATTATGTAAAAAGATTTCATGTATTTATTTCACACCTAGGACTGCAAACAAACTGTCTTTTGTTTTAAAACGTCAAATTGTGACACTATGTCTTGACATTCAGCCATAGAAAAAAAAAAAAATAACCTAAGAAAAAAAAAAGTTAGGCGCGAATGTTTTTTTTTAATGTTGTACGATACTGTATTATTGGTTTATTTACAAATCAAATAAGTAGTATGGTTCGGCGAAATCAGTTCGTTTTATTTTATGGCGAGTTTGAGAAAAGCACTATACAAATCTCGGCGAGAAACAGGGTTACAGGCCGCGTATTCCTATCTGGCCTCAGTTCCTTCGGCCAGATATATCTACTTGGCCTGTAACCCTTCGTTTCCCGTCCTCTATAGTAATGTACTATTTATTCGTTCAAAGAATTATAGTTTCTGCATACTTATTAACATTAGATACAACACATCATTACCGTATTGGAAACAACATGCACAAAATAAATGTATTTAATATATTGTAATTATAAACCATTCCCTTGAAAGTCAAACGGTTTTCTTTGATTATATAGAAAGAAACCAACTTAGCTATTTAATTAAAACATTTTGTAACCAGTTGATACATCTTTAAATTAAACACACAAAGCTACAAGTAGAAAGGCCGCGAGTTCAAGTCTCGCCCGAGGCTTTTTCCATTTTTCCTTTATTTTAACATTAACAATTAATTTTCTTAATCTCTTTTTTGTCGACACTAACAAAAATACCCCAATTTTATCCTACAAAAGCTCGTTTATAATTATGGTTCCACAAAGAAGCATTTTTTTTATTTTACAGCCGGACGATTCTTATCCCACATAAAGTAAATAATGACTAAAATGAAATGTAATTTTATTTTCGCTTTATTATCTAACATTAAGCGTGAGCGATAATTTCGTTAGCTACTGAAACAAGATTAATTTAGGCCGGGAGTTATTAAGAATATTAAGTTATATCAAATTCAATTCGAGTTAATCATATCCAATTACAGTTTAGCGTTGGCTTTATCATTTTAGATAGGTACAGTTGGCATCAGATAATAATATATCAGAGTGAATATGGCCTTCGAGAATAACTGAATACGCACTCTAAAGCACTGGTCTAACCGTGAGCTACTAAGCTATGAACTATGGGCTATAAACACGAACAAAAGAAACGCACTCCCGTGTAAATAAAAGAGAGACGGGTATACTCGCCCAGCTGCCAGCTATCACCGCATAGCTTAGTAGCTCGCGGAGAGACCAGTGCCTATATCGCAGTATTGATGGTGCAGGCCTGCTCCGATGTTTCTGATGGCGACTGTACTAATCAGTTACCATATTTTGAATTTGTTGACATTTTAATATGATATTCCAGTGCCAGTAAAATATTTTTTGTATCTTAAAGAAACTGACAATCACAATATACCTAAAATCCTAAGAATGTGAAATATTAAAAAAACGAAACTGAAGAAAATTATTAGTCAAGTTAAATTACATTATGTCACACCTTTTTAGGGTTTCGTAGTATTACGAAACTAGATACCTTTATCCATTTTAGATTGTTATTTAGTACAAATTCAGTTACAAAACGGATTAGCAAAAGAGGATGGATTTTGGAAATATATAAATTCTCGTCAGTTATTGCAAGAGCGTGATTCTGATTGGATATAATGCAATGCAAAAATCAAAAACAGGGGATAGGACCATAAATAGAAATGCCCTATATTTAAAAGAATACAGCGCCGAGTTTGTGGCTTCAAGCCAGTAACTACATTACGGGATCCATAAAAGCGAAGAGCTCTAACGATTAAGTTAGTCGATGGCTTTCAAGGAATCTCTCCAGATAAAATCCCGTTAGTCTAATAGCTTCTCAAAGTCGCCTAATGTTGGCCACCAATACATATTTATTTTAGTTATATATTACCGTGCCAACTTATTATAATGCGTTTGGTGAAAATGTGGATATATAATATATCTTTGTAGTTGACCGTACATATAGTTCACAAGAAGGTGAGGAAACGAAGCTTAAGTAGGTAATCAGTTTCTTAGTTTTTACTTGAAGTATTTACTATGAATACAAGTGTTTGTAAAACGTATTAGGGTCAAAATTCTTTTCGTGGTCTTATTTTGTGTCCCTAAAAACGTGACGCAGTGGTGATTTTCTATGAGATGTTTTGTTTTTAATTTCTGGTGTATGCATTAAAATGTACCGTGAAAAATAAATTCAAGTGCACCGGATTTTTTTTTTATAGGTACTTAGACGAAACAGCAACTATAAGCGTGACAAAGTGGTATGAAACAAGACAACGAAAAGAATTTTACCCATTATTAAATTACTAGCACAAAAAAAAATTAACATAAATCATAAATAACGCCCTTTGATTATAATTAAGGCAGTCTTTATTGTTTATTCCCTCAGACTGCCTTAATTATCTATAAAAGGTTTAATTATCTATTATAATTATAATAAAAGGTTTTTCTTGTGCTAGTAATTTAATCATCATCATCATCATCATCATCATCATGATGATGATTAATTTACTGATGATGATGATGATTAAATTACTAGCACAAAACAAAACATTTTAACATAAATCATAAATTACGCCCTTCGATTCATAATTAAGGCAGCCTGAGGGAATAAAAAAAAATAAAGTTTTACTTTGGTTCTATATTTTGTACGTGTTTTTTTCTACTTTGTCATCCATGATGCTCTATGAGTCTAGCCTTCATTGTTGCTTAACAACGTGTAGTAGCTGTACGAGCCTTTCAGAATCTGCAATCAATATTGTATAAGAAAGTTAAAAAGTAAAATATTATTAAAAAATTATTTATGGTATGGAATTACTAATTGCTGTTCTTTTTCTCACTGAATACCTACTTAGTCGGTCATAAGTTCTGTCACGAATGTTTTGATTCATAAAAGAAAAGATTCTTTTTTTTAATATATACCTATAATTACCTATATCAGAGCTTGGTTTGTAGTTATTCAAAAGTGATATAAATTAAAAAAAACAGTCCTTGATTCTGTTAAGATTAGCGTTAGACAAAATCACGCGACTAGGTAAAAAAAAACTGTTTCACAAATTAGGAGAAAACAGTGTTAAGATAGTCGAATTGTAACAATAGCTTATTACTATGAATGATTAATTTATGAAATTAGTAGGTAGATACTGTTTTATACCATATTTTTGGCTTTTATATATTTTAAATATATTTGAGATTTAAACTTTCACGATTATCACTCATATTTTAAAGACAAACGGGTCTTAATCGCGTAAACTTACGTTTAATTACCTATATATCCTGACGTTTCACCCGTGGTCGCAGGCAGACCAATAATTAAACGTAAGTTTACGCGATTAAGACCCGTTTGTTTTTTGAACTTTAAGTTGTAGGAAGGTTGTAAATAGTGCCTACCAAATTATATTAAATTTCTAAACGGCATTGCTTTTAGTATGAAAAAATATAAAAAATACATACCGCAACAAAAGTAGCAATAGTGAGCTTAGTGAACGGGCCAGCTTCGAAAACTATAGTTTTACGCAGTTGGCCGCCCAGAAGCAAAACGCAACGTCGCAGGCCGACCACAGGACATTGCCACCAATCGCTCTCGTATATACCCCTGTCTACTCTCTCGCTCTGAAATAGGTTAATTAACCTGGTTTAAATTTTTTAATCTCCACATCAGCCTAAGTCCGTCCTTTGTTGGATAAATGCCTCTCTTTAGCCTATGCGTATGGACGCATTAGGAGGTAAATCCACAAAATCACTACGCGGGCAAGCGGATCGGCGTTCGCAGAAGTGTGTCGACTATGTTTCATGATGCTGCTGCCCATCATGAATACTTGATAAATAATGGTCAGTGACACTTAAATACCTTAGCCGACTCTTACGGTAGGAAGATTTGGGGAGTATTCTTACTGCCGTAGGTACACCACACGGCAGACTTTTAAAATATTTGAAATTATTTGAAAAAAAAATAATTATTACATTTTTCATAGACATGATTAGCAACATAAAAGTTGCAAAAGTTTCTTCAGAATTGCCTAAAATTATGTACCTACTTGAAATAATAGGACTACTAAACATCAACTAAAGCAAGAATAGATAGAGTATTTTACGTATTATACCCGAACTAAATAAATGAGAAACTATTATATTTGAAATGCCTTACCATGAAATACACTTCGTTGCTATGCCAGCAATATAAGAATAGTTGTGCGATGAGTGCCCCTAGGTATTCCGCTACCCACAGCCGCTGCATAGTTGTCGTCCCCTCCTGCAAACAGCGCACAGGTATGCCAATTTTATTTTAGGCGTGATATTTCAGGCATTTTGCAGAAAAATGTTTTTGCGGAGGTGTTTGTGACATTAAAATGTAATGAACTGACAACGAATTCAATTGTGATCCTTGCACATAAACTTTTATTAATTGATTTTGTCCAACGACTGGTTTTTGATACAAAAATTTTTACATTATATAATCCAATTTCGAGCACAAAATAAAATCTTTAAAAAATGTATTTCCAGTAATTACTTCTAGATCTATTTAGTAGTGACCCAGCCCACTTTACATTATTCTCAGTGCAAAACATGGCTTTTCAAATGATATTTGTTATTTTTTCCATTTTGTTTCATTAACATATTTCATTTTGTATTACCCACAATATATTATGTTTAAGCCTTATTGCGCATTTGAATAGGTTTATTGCTACTTTCTTATTTCGATTAAATTAATGTCTTACATATAACTTTATTTTACGAGTTTGTCAAGATTATTACATAAATGAAGCTTGAAATTGCAATTAAAGTAGGACACAACTTTACAAATACTAATTTAGTTATTTTACTTACCTGTGTTAAGAGTATAGCACTAGCGCAAATCATGAGTGAACAAATAACGACGTATATAAACATCACGGGTGACAGCAATGAGTTCAAAAGTTTTGAATACCTAAAAAATTACATTAATAAATCGGTCTCAACTTTGTTGAATACAAATGAGATAAAAAATATTTATTGATAATATTAGATACTTTATTAACGATAGATGATGAGTATGACATTGTTTTATCCTTTCTAATGCTTCTGAATAACTGACTAGCTTGTCGTTTTCGCTGAACAATCTCTTAGTGTTTTCAACCAAAAGTTCAAGTTGTCCACAGAAAAACGACATTAAAGCCACTGTGTTCGAGTCAAAATTTGCAACAATCCCACCGCCATAAAAACAAATGACGGAATGCTCAACAATCTGAAACCAGTAGCCAAATCGCTTCGTTTTGTCAAAAGGTACCCAAGAACTCATTATTTCCGGGTAAGGGATTGTCCCATTCGACATCAGCTCACGTTGCTCCGAAGACGACAAATATACCCCTAAAGGTGCCAATATCACTGTAAAAACCGTGGCTGTGACAAGACACCAATAAAAATAAGTCACGTTTCTCGAGTACTTCGTGTAACCTTCAATAATAATGTAAGTTGTCTTGTCGTTTTTCTTCAGTTGGCCTTTCTCCAATGTTGACACAAATTGAATAACATCTCGCCAATATTCCTGCCAAACAACAAATGTACCCGCTTTGATAACGCATACCGAGCTGAGCATTGTTACGGAAAGGTTCCTCAAGGCTAATTCGAGGTCTGCCCTGACGAACCAAAGTTCTATATACTGGCTCAACACAAACAATATGGCAGCAAGATGAATCAAATTGTAAATGATACTACTCGGACCGCCGTTTGGTTGCCACATGCCCCAGCTCTGAAGACCCCAAAGAGTGGGCCCGAGTAACGGGTGATTTGGGTCTTCCAATCTGGCCACATATTTTTTTAGCATTTCTCTCACGTCTTGCCGTGTGATGTAGCTGAACGTTTTTTTCGAATTGACTTCAATTTACTTAGGGAATAGAATACATACAATATTCATCAAATTTTCTTTTACAATTTCTTAACGCTACTGGAACCACGTGACTTTACTTTGTTATAAATGTTTGTGTCGATACTAAATAATAATCAAAATAATTTTACAAAGCATTTTTACATAGCAATTTATGAATAGAAAGAGGCCGATTTTTTCCTCCCCAGTTAAATAACTCACATAAAACCTAGCTCAGTTATTTTGTTACTCATGACTTGTGGAAAGGACAACGATAATTTAATCCAATGGGTAATTTTATTCGAGGATCGCAAAATCTGCCACAGGTATAAAAAAAGTGTACATGCAAAAAATCTGTACTCAGCGCAGGATATCCGAAAATAACGCCAAACATCGACGAACAAACAACTGATTGACACTTTTTTTATAGCGACCTCAACCTATCATTTACTTAACTCAGAGGGACGGACACATGTCATTTAAAATGATACATTGCGTCACCTTTTGAAAACAAATACGAAACATGGTAGTTCATCCAAACATGTAATTTTTCTTGCCTCACAATATTCAATTTATCGCAATACATTTTTCCAATGATTGATAGCAAATATGTAATTATCAAAAATACTTTATTGCTCCGTTACGGAAAAATATTTTATCATTTTAGGGTCGTCGCCGAATGATATCGATAATGGAAGATCAAAAGGAAAGGAATTACAAGAGGGTAGTAAGATTGTATTTTTATTTCCTTTTTACGAATAGAAATAAAGTGAGTACAGTCGACTTTAATGTGAATGTCTTATTTATTCTTGCATTTGTGTAAGAAGCGTGAAAAAACTGTAGGAGCCTTTAATAACCTGTAAAAGAAAACACGGATTAATTTATTCTATGCAACGAAACTTTAACTTTTAAAAATCTAGATTGCTATATAAATGGCGTCTAACACGAGCTCAAACATGCCCCCAAAACGATTGTGTAATTTGTGTTGGACAAAAAGCGTATTATATTATGGCGTGTGGGACTTCCCTGGTTTTATTAACTCGTAGTTGAGATTCACATTTTGGACGCCAGTGCCTGATATATCGGCACCACGGAATACCTACGTCACCTGACGTACCTACGTCAGGTTGTATGAAATTCAGTTGTGAAACTTTGGTGACGTGACGTCTGGATGACAGCTGTTATATTTGACGCGGCGTCGAAAAGGTTAATTTGGAGCCGTTTTTAAGCGGAATCTATTTATTTACTTTACCGGGTGGCCAAAAACTTGTTTGTAAAAAAAGCACTATTGAGTTTTTCGGCTTCCTTAAACTTCACAGGCAGGGGGAAGACACTTATTTTTGGCTACGGTGTCTACCAGATTACAAATCTTAAAAACTTACTTCAATAAAGGTAGGCACACAAAGTGTAGTGAAGGGTCCGGCACTGAAGACGACGCTGTGCGTCAGTTTCCCGCCGAGCATGGCGAGCTGCTTGCGTGTGCGCGCATCACCTCTCCACCACTCGCTCTCATACACACCGCCATCTACATTTTGACACTGAAAGAAGATTGATTGATTGGAAGGTCGCCCTGTGATGCAAAAAATCGTTTGTATTCATTTTTTATATTTATTTTTCACCATGTATTTATGCATATCTATTTTTAGGGTCCATATTGGCACTTATACAATTTTTTCTTCGTTTATTTTTAGTAGCCGAAAATTTTATCTCATAGGTACTTTTTTCTTACTAAAAATTATACTTCTACCTACAATGTTCATATCGATTACTATTTCGAATTTTTAAACTAATAATTTCATCACAAAGATTAATCTACACGCATAAGCTTCTTTAAAATGAATTCTTATTTATAAACAGTTTTCCTATAATCACTTGTACTGATCTGTGCATAGGCCTCATAGCGTTAGAAGTTGTATCTGTAGTTAAAGTGAACCTAAATTATTCTGTGAAGATCGCTGTTCTACAAAACAGTTCAGGTAAGTATACAAACTGGTATAGCAAAAAATAATATAACATTTAAGTATATTTCATGAGATAGGTAAATTATATTGAAAATTTATGTAAAGATCAATATTAGTGATATAAATGTTTATGAAAATCAACATTATGAACATGAATAATTCGGAGTTATGATACTTATGAACAAATAATAGTATTAATACTGATCATTATGATGTAAAATTTTATACGTGTAAGAAACATTTTCGGAGTTTCAATAAGTAATCGAAGTCACAATTTTAAATGAATTTTGACGCACCCCTATTTTTGTTAATTTATTAATATACATATCTTTTTTTTACAATGGGCTTACTCATGGCTACAGATGCGGGCAGCCGAGGGCAGAGACGCGGCCTACGATGGAGTTAGTTCTCCCAGAAGGTGCCTATTCACCATTGACTTGAAGGCTGACGGGTTATATGTATGATCAGTGAATTAAACTCCTTGGCCGCACGCATAAGAAAAGAAGAAACGAAGCGCTTCGTACAAATAAATGGAATATCTATCAAGTAAGGTTGGAATCCAGCCATGCGTCTAGAAGTTCGATGCTAAAATGGGAATGGCGAAATAAGCTCATGAAGCTCTAGAGCACACTCCCCGAAGTGCAATTTTACAAATTCTTTCTTTGTGAGGTACATTTATTTTGCTATATCTGTGTCCTTAATTTATTTCTCTGTTTTTCCCATTATCTACTATTGTGAGATCTTCAATCCATACTACCCCAGGAGTGTATGGAAGAGATCGTTTTTTAGCGGTAAGACCTATTATTGTTACCTAATTTTGGTATTAGTGTGTTAAAATTATATTTGAATTATAATTTTATTACAGTCCGTCTTAGACACAGAGTCAAATAATAATTATAATAATGGTCAATTACGAAGTGTTGTAAGTATATTGCGGTGTTTGGGATTGAGTCATACATTTTTTTATTAAGGTTTTAGTTTCTCTAAAATCTAGTTAAATATAGAGAGCTACTTACCATCAGGCAGACAGTATGCTTATTTCTCGCCGTCGGCGTGGTAAAAAGGTACTAAGTAATACTAACCCTTGATACTTAGCCAAGTAGCCAAGTTGCCAATCGCTAGCGCTTGGTAGCATATCGTAGTTTTCCCTCTCTGTCACTCTTTCATATTAGTGCGACAAAGACTGTTCGCTGCCTTTCGTTTACGATTGACGATTAAGCGTTAGCGATTGGCAATTTGTCTAAGCACCCTTATATTCTATTGTGTGTAGGTACTAACTAATCCTACTTAAACAAACCAGACCCCATCCAAGTGAATTTGATTTTACTGGCCCAGTTTCCAACATATTAGTGTTTCGCAAATAATTACCTAACAAAGTTTATTATCAAACATTGGACGATATTGAATATTTTGTTACTTTCAAGGCTCGAAGGGATGTATTTCTTGAGATCAAAAGGTTACGTAAATTACTATACAGAATATTCAAAGATAATCATTCTAAGTAATTCCAGTATTCAATTAATGAAATAATTGTTAAATACGTATTTAAAATACAAATGAAGAAATTTCTATTTCTATACCAACTAACGTTTTATGGACACCCAAAACGATGCAATATTCACAGTTGTATATTTTTTCATTTAACGTAATGTATTTTTCTTGTTTGTTTTTAACATTTTTTCATAGCTCTCTTGCATTGCGACACGTAATTAATAGTCACAAAAATATTCAACTGATTAGTAACTTATCATTATAATAGTATATGTTCCTAGTCATTGTAACTCAGCGAAACAGAGACCGTATTAGGACGGACTCATTTTTAGACTCAGAAAGTGACCAAGGAGGACGTACTCAACCGGGTAAAGGAGAGGAGGCGCCTGCTGTCAATCATCGCCAACAGAAGAGGGAAGATGTTGAGACACCTTAAAAATGAAGAGGAAATAGGAAGGCCGAGAAGGACGTACATGGACCAAGTGAAAGAAAAAGTATACGTCGGATCGTATCAGGGTCTTAAAGAAAAGGCAAAGAAAAGATATGGAAATTGCTCCACAGACAAGAGCCCTGTTCCTAAGTTTATGATGATGATGAGTCATTTGATTAGGTGCATATTGTATAGATAATTATTGTTACAATATTACTAGTTCAAAAATGTTTGTATTTGTATTTAATTAATCGTTGGCCAGGAGTTGTACGATTTTTTTCAGAAGGATACATAACAATTATCACTTATGAAATTAAAAATAGGTAAAGGTACTTAACTACGTAAACCTTAAATTATTTTTTATATAAACACCGCAATGAGGGCTCGCAACAGATAAGCTCGTAAACATAATATCTGCGGCTTGGGCTTTTCATTATTCATCCACTCTTTTATTTTTGTCGTTGTATTTTTGAGAGCTTATAGCCTCAATAAAAAATAGAACTCGACCCCTGTAAGGGGATATAATTACTCATACGAATTCAATGTATTATGGTAAATTCGCATTTATCATTATAATTATAATGTGGATTCATATGATCAATGATCATATCAGAAATGTTGTAAATTAAAGAATTTGTACATAATTGTTGATTTTCAAAGTGTATAAAGAGTGATTCTATGCCATGTGCAGAAGTAGACAGGGTACTAGGGACGATCACTCTCATAGTAGGGGTCCAAATGGAAAAAATTGTGCGCTGTGAGTTACAGTTTTGTAATTTTTACCAGAGCTAGAGGGTGTAAAAATAACAATTTTTAGATGTGGAGGGAAAACCAGTTCCATCCCTGAACGAGGGGGGAGGGGAGAGAATGTGCCAACGGAAGGGTTATGTTTAATATATTTTCGCCTAATATTTAGGCCTACTATGCATTGTTTAGCATCATTTTCGTGTAAAACAGACACGGGGAATTCATTTTTGATAATAAACATGAGGATTTTCATACATAAAAAAAGAATTATCGGTATAAATGTAAAATAATCACCGTTTTTATTTTGATTGAAGCGTTATATAAGTATTACCAAACAAACATATGAAATTTAAAAAAATACTACAAAATAGCATATTTATTGCAGTTTTTTAAAATATATACTTTTTGAAACTTTCCATGCAAAAATAAGTCATAAAAAAATTGCACCTGTCGCGTACCTCGAACATAAAAGGGACGTAGCTTTGACTTATTGTTGACAGTACATTTCTGCGGGAATTTAGCAATTTCGCGAAAACAAAATGCTCCATAATGTCTGTTAGGGTCAAATTGCCACAACTTGGGTTAACCAAACAATCCGGGCTAAACGTTTATTTTACACGGAATTTGATAATTGATAAATTTCTTATGAAGTAAGTGACTTGGCACTATTATACAATGGATATCCCGGACATCAGCCTATGTGATATTAGAATGGCTCTAGAACAGCTCAAAAATAACAGGGCGTCTGGGGAAGACGGAATTACAGATGAGCTTCTGAAGGCAGGTGGTAATTCAATCCTTACGGCCCTTCAGAAGTTGTTCTACTCCGGAAGGGAGAACGCCTTAGGCATGGAACAGAAGAGTGGTGGTAATGTTCTTGAAAAAAGGTGACAACGCCTTATTGAAGAATTACCGATCCATCTCACTTCCGAGTCATATTTACCTATAAGATGTTTTCAAGAGTCATTACGAATCGTCTCGCACGCAGGCTTGATGACTTCCAGCCTCCCGAACAAGCCGGTTTCCGAATTGGCGTTTCGTAAATGTTATACAGAAGACCGAGGAATATAACCTGTCACCTGCCCCTGCCTCTCTGTTTAACGTTTGTGGACTACGATAAGGCCTTCGATTTGATCGAAACTCTGGGCAGTACTACAGTCTATCCAACAGTGCCAAGTAGACTACTGCTTTGTCGAAATGTTGAGGTGTTTGTACGAAAGCGCCACGATGTCGATCCGACTTCAAGGCCAGAGTTTGAAGCGTATTATACCGCAGCGGGGAGTCAGGCGAGTAGGTATCATCTCCCCTAAACTGTTTACCGCTGCACTGGAAGATATATTTAAGACTGAACTGGAGAAGGTTGGGTATCAACATAAATGGCCAGCACCTCACTCACCTTCGATTCGCTGATGATATGGTGGTCTTGGCTGAGACCTTGGAAGATTTCAGTACGATGCTGGCTGACCTCAGTAGCGCCTCCGAGCGAGTTGGTCTTAGGATGAACATGGATAAGACGAAAACTCCCGTTACAATCAGAGACTAAATTCGAAGGTGTAGACGACTATAGGTAATATACCTAGGACAAACTACCCAGTTAGGTAAGTCCAACTTTGAGTAAGAGGTCAATCATCGAATCCGACTCGGTTGGGCAGCGTTTGGGAAGCTACGACACATCTTTTCGTCAAATATTCCGTAGTGCTTGAAGACGAATGTAAATATTTGATCAGTGTGGCAACACACACTGATCAAAGACTTAAAAGAGTGATGACATACGGTACTGAAACATGGTCGCTTACAATGGGTCTCATAAGAAAGCTCAAAGTCATCCACAGGGCAATGGAGAGGGCTATGGTGGGAGTCTCTCTGCGAGGTCGCATTAGAAATGAGACAATCCGCAGCAGAACCAAAGTAATAGCTCCATAGCTCTGCGATATAGCTCTCCAAATCACTAAAGTGGCAGTGGGCGGGGCACATTGCACGTAGAACCGATGGCCGAAAGGTTCACAAGTGGCGGCCTCGCAGGTGGAAGGCGCAGCCTGGGTAGGCCCCCTACAAGGTGGACAGTGAAGGCTGCAGGAGTTCGCTGGATGCGAGTGGCGCAGGACCGGTCATTGTGGCAATCTTTGGGGAGGCATATATGTTCAGCAGTGGACGTCTTTCGTAATGATGATGATATGAAGTAAACGTTTTACAATTGATTGTCAAATTCCATATAAAATAAACTTTTAACGTGGGTGAACTGAGTTAGTTGTTTAGTCCCGGTTAGTGAAATTACCTTTATCGTCTTTGGTAATGAGATCGTTACCTAAATAACACTTGTAAAACTGATTACCCATTACGATTCATATGATCAGATAATATATATCATATGTATGACCAGATAGACCAGATATAACTATAATATACACGAGGTGGCGGTATACAATAGGGATGATGACTGTAGTTAAAATAAATTATTTAACATTATGCACGACATAATACACAAAGAAATTATTAATAAGATGTAGATTGCAGTAATTTTTGTACAGAACATCTATTTAATTAATTGAAAAGAACTTAAAAGAGTAGGTCATTTGGCAGTACTCAAACATGACGTCACTTTTGAGTATTTCATATAAAATTCCATACTATTCCATAGCGGGGATCGTTTTGACAGTTCGAAAAAAGATGCTGATTTGACTTGCCAGTCATCATGCCTATAATAGATAAAATCTAAAA
>JALPQI010021337.1:0-17204 GCA_025490895.1 Thaumatotibia leucotreta
TCAATATCTGGATTAATATGTACGTAGTGTACCTAATTATTTTAATTCATAAATAAATAAAGATAGATAAGTTCGATGGATAAAGATAGGTAAGTAGTTCGATGATATTAATGGATGGACACCGCTTTCATTGCAACCATGAATGCTTTGAAAGTAGCACGAGATAAAATATTTATTTATTTAATCTTTATTGCACGAAAAAGAAAACTTAGAAGTACAAAAGGCGAACTTAATGCCATAGGGCATTGTCTACCAGTTAACCTTTAGGCGAAGCAGAGAGGTTGTGGGCGGTGTGCTTAACGGGTGATTACAAAAAATGAGAATTGTTTGCAGGGGTAAAAAAACACTCTTGTAACATTTTATCACACTTGTTTATTCTTAGGACGTAAAACACAAAGGACTAGTTACAAAATCATCAATGCACGTTAGAATACGGTCCGTGATCAGCTGTTCGACGCAGTTTGGACATAATACCCGAACAGGACCGTTGAACGGCAGTTTTGTCCATTTTTCGCACACAGGTTTTTATCCTTTTTATCAGTTGGGCACAATTTTCTGCTCTCCAATTATTTTTGTACACTAAACTGCTCAAAGACCCAAAAAAAATCTTCAATTGGCCGACATTGTGGCAAGTTTGTGGGATTTCGGATTTTCGGTACAAACGGTATATTATGGGAGTCCAAGAATACTTGTGTTTTTTTTGCATAATGTGATGATGCTTTGTCCGGCCAAAATACATATTTTCCATCAGAGTGATGTTGGCGAATAAACGGTATTGAACCACAGTCTTGACACACCTTTCTCGGAAATCGCCACATATAGCATAACTTTCTGCTCAAACTTGTGCTTATATTTGTGTTTTATATTGTATGGTGTTGTAGAACTATTGCTGGTATAATATCGATTATTTCCAGGTATGTGAGTTTTGCTTAAGGGGAAATAACTTTCATCATCCAAAATGAACGATTTTCCCTTGTAATTTCTGACCATCCAGCGGCATTGTGACATAATGGTCGATTTTTGCTGATCGGTATATTCTGGTGCTCTTACCTTCTTACGGCAAGTCATACCCACTTTTTTTAAAGATCGGCAAATGTACGGCTGACCACATTTAATTTTTTTCGCTGTATCTCGTTGGCTAATGGAGTCATTATCATTGAAAGTGGCATGAAGGTTTTTCAGTCTTGCCTTGGTCATTATAACAGCTGGTCGGCCACTACCGCTTTTGCGAGCTGTCGTCAAGGATGCAAGGATTCTATATATAGTAGAAACGGGTACACTTTCTTTCGTGAAATGATCCACTGTATACTTCTTTCCCATGTTTATATTTGAATTATAAAAATGTATAACGCGTATTCATAGAGCTTTTTGTTTCGTCGTCATTTTGACAATTATAAATAATTGAAAAAAATAAACAAATGAAGTTCAACATTCTAAAAAGAGGTAGCAATAACTTCATGAACAACTTTTTCATATATGTAGCGAACTAAAAAAAATTAAGACTAAAGAAATGATTCTCATTTTTTTGTAATCACCCGTTAAAACTAGGAATTAATTCCCTCACTTTTCTATTGCAAACCAAAATGATTCTCTTGCCATCATTTTCATTATTGTAGTTAGCTAATAAGAAGTTAGTAATTTTTTTAGGTATCGTGACTTGTTCACTGTGCATAAAGCGAAGTTTTTTTAGGCCTAGAATTATATTCCGTCAATTGTAAAGCCCCGTTTTGACATTTTGGAATTGAGGAATCTTCTCAATCATATCTAAACCTTCGACCTCTAGCTTCCACACCACATCATCGAACTGCTTTTGTATGGATTCGAAATTTGTGCTGGTTTTTTCCTTTACCTCATCAAGTTCCTTCAGAGCTCAAAAACTCAGTTCGCAAAATGTTTTTTATTTATCGTTAATAATGTGCCAATTCTAAATGAACTAAACTTTTTTATTTATAAACCGTTTTTTATTTATAAGTTAAATAGATTTTTTTAATTGTAATGTTTTTTAGTTATTTTTCGGTTCATGTAGCTTTCAAATTTAGTTTTTAATTTTTTACTGTAAGAATGTATTTATTAATTTAAAAGAATGCTCATTTTAATTGAAAAATCAACGTGACTGTACCTTTTAAGTCTAATTATTGGTTACTTACCTTGAACAGTGGCAACAGAGCAAGCGTAAAAATGCAGCTCTAAAGGTTCTATTAAAAACTGTATAGATAATTGGATTAATCGTCGATGATACGTATCCCAACCAGAGGCAGACGTCCACAACGTTTTCTACAAAATAACAGAAAACATGATTTTACATCTTTAAGCAATGGTCCTTAAAACTAGGTGACATAAAAGTTTTGTCTGTAGCCGTACCATGACTTTGCAAGCATTGGTAACGTTAGGTTTTACTCGATACGTAAAGCAGGATATCGCGCGTACTCCAATATATTAATGCAAGCGCGATACGTAAGTATCGACTAAAACCTAACCTGACGTCCCCTTTACTTTCCATGATTTTTACACTATTAATTAGATAAGAGGCCCATTTCTCGAAAGCTTGTAACTTGTAATACAAGCGGAAGTCCTTATCTAATTAATAGTGTCAAAAAGAGACTTCCACTTGTATTACAAGTTACAAGCTTTTGAGAAATAGGCCTAAGGACTTCCGCTTGTATTACAAGTTACAAGCTTTCGAGAAATAGGCCCCTGTTTTTCAAGATAGTTAAAAAACATATTCCCCGAATCTTACAAGCGTCAACATAGTTCCAAAGACAACATGGTTTGTGAGGAAACCCGCAGATTTTCACTAATTTGGTCAATTCAAATTTATGTATGTGCCGGATTATCAATAAAATATGGGTCAGTGGGGAGAAACCTAACTTAATAGGTATTATAACTCATAAAAAAAGTTTAGTGAGAAGTAAAAATGCTCACTTGGATTTAACTAAACGCTTTCTTTATTTAGTTTTGAGAATTGAATCTATTGAAAACGAGGAATAAGACAAAACGTTTTAAAGTACCGATAGCTGCGACCGTATATAACATGGACGTCTAACGCCAGCTCAAACATGCCCCCAAAAGCAATTGTTCAATTGTGCCAAGATGGGCAGGAGATAGCGCTTTTCTTAACACCGCGCATATTTCGGCGCAACAACTTTGACAAATGTTTATAGAATATATTAGCCAATGAAAACTTTGATAGACCAATCACAACTATTTTTAAATGGCGGTTTAAGTTTTTATTGGTTGATATTGATATTCATTACCTTGATGCATTGAACAGGGGGTGACACTTGTCAACTAAAGTTCAGGACCGTTTTTGAAAGGCAATTTAATATGGCGTGCGGTTTCGATGTTTTATTGGTTCGTAGACCGATAGTTACCAGTATACTTATATTTTAATACGTAAAATCATGAGAATTGTACATATTTTTTTGCAATTAATCTAATAAATAGTATATTTTGATGCTAGTGTGGAAAGTATGTTATTAAAAGTGAAGTAAGTGAAGCTAGAGATTTCCGCATGATGACATTAAATACAGTGCGAAAAAATAAAACTATAACCGAATAATACAAGACAATTTGTATTCCAAACATTCCGCTTTGAAACTTGCTTAAAAATTACACTAAGCAATATATTTTGCCATTCTTCCAAGTCATTGTAAGTTTTTTTTTCTACTCGCCGACTGTAGGTAATGTTTAAATTAAGATTATGTACACAAAATTATAATCATAATATACATTTACATCCAGTTCGGGCACTGTATTTAAGCAACTATAATGAATTTGAACAATCGCGTGCCAGAAAAACGACATAAACGATGACTAAACGAACTGCAGATCCTGACGTAGCCGCACTTCAGGATCTGCAGTTCATTTCGGAATGTTATTATTTAGATCTACAGCGTGTTTTTCTTCATATGCTATAACTTTAACGGAATCTTATTTAGGTCAAATATAACTAATTTCTCTAAGAAACTAGTGTTTTATCTCTTACTGTTATTGAGTTATTAAAAAAATAAGTTTAATCACTGAACATGTGTATTGCAACCTTTATTACATTCTAATGCTACTTATTTTGACATGTGCCGTCAGTTACCTGAGATTAACTTTTATTTTATTCTTAAGGTTCTCTCACACTGACCATTTCATTTATTATGTATGAAAACAAAAAAAAACTTTTTTATCGAATTTTCCAAAAGCCTGTATACCAGACAACTTCTATTAATGTCCCAAGTAACCTGTCTTATTTATAGCATATCGAAACGAACACCCTGTATTTAGGTACTTTTTTTTATTGACTCGTAGAAAAAGGATTGGACTCAATAGTGTTATAATCAAGCTTTTCAATCTCGGGCCTACCTTACTCGGTATTCGACTGAAAAGCTCTTTGTTGTAACATGAATTTCCAGAACTAAAAATTTGTAGGAAAAAACTGTACTGAAAAAGTGCGCAAAAACGAACTTTCGCGGTAATTTCTAACGGTAATTTCTCTTTTTGACGCACTTGTTATGAAAAAAATCGTCCCTTACACGTGCAAAAACTTTTCTTTAATTCGTGTGATTGTCGCCCTCGTTCTACTCGGGCTCCAACTTTCACCCTTGCCGAAAAAAAGTTATCCCGCACTAGTTAGGAAATGTACTATTAATTGAATGACGATCAAACATCGTGTATTATGCGTAGGAAAAGACTCTTCAGCTTTGTCAACCTAATTTTTAATGATCGATTAAAATTATATAGGTGACAAATAAAACGTAAATATGTATAAGTTGCGTAAAAGGTAAGAGTTATAGCACGGTTTACTTGTTGGTAGTAAAATACCTTAACATTTTTTAGAAAGCTGTCTTGACATAAAAATATTGGAAAAGTACAAAGCAGCAGTTCACAACAACGAACTTGGCGCACGAAAACAGTCTAGGTAATGCACTTTTTTAGCAACAGGGATGATGACTGGCAAGTCAAATCAGCATCTTTTTTCGAACCGTCAAAACGATCACCACATATTTCTGTGGGTTATGTATTGTTTGCCCGACAGTTATTTAACATAATGCTTAGTGCAGATGGTGCCTTTTTTAGGCTCTAGTGCGAGAAGTGTGTCATTTTACGTCAGTTCCAAAACTTCGGAGGGCCATATGCACTAAAAAGTTGTGGGTGGCGGTCACAGCTCTTAACCTAATCTTCTCTCTGATAGCAGTTTTATTTGCTAAAGGGTGACAGTTTTAACCTAACCTAACCTATTTTCTGCAGTTTAATTTTGTGGAGGGTCACAGTTCAAACCCAACTTCACGTACATTCTGAATATTCTGATAGTAGTTTAGTTTTCCAAGGGGGGTCACAGCTCTAACCTAAATTAACTTACTCTCTGATAGCAGTTTCATTTTCTAAGGGGTCACGATTTTAACCTAACCTATTTTCTGACAGCAGTTTAATTTTGTGTAAGGTCACAGTTCTAATCTAACCTACATTCTGAATATTCTGATAGTGGTTTAATTTTCCAGGGGGTCGAAGTTCTAACCAAACCTACTTTCTGATAGCAATTTCATTTTCCAGGGGGTCACAGTTCTAACCTAACCTACTTTCTAACCCCCTTATTCATAAACGTTTGCTAACTTAACAAGCCGCTAATAATTGTTTGTCCCTTTCGGTCTT
This sequence comes from Thaumatotibia leucotreta, assembly GCA_025490895.1. Classification (NCBI taxonomy): domain Eukaryota; kingdom Metazoa; phylum Arthropoda; class Insecta; order Lepidoptera; family Tortricidae; genus Thaumatotibia; species Thaumatotibia leucotreta. The sequence goes on from JALPQI010021337.1 coordinate 5,638, forward strand.
AACAATGTGTCCATAAGAGCAAAAGGGACAAACAATTATTAGCGGCTTGTTAAGTTTGCAGACGTTTATGAATAAGGAGGTTAGTTATTTAATTTTCCAGGGGGTTACACGGATTTCGATGATTGGGACAAAATCTATATATAAATAAATAAATAAATATCATTGGACATCTTACACAAATCGACCTAGTCCCACGGTAAGCTCAATTAAGGCTTGTGATGTGGGTACAAAGCGACAAGCGACGATATATATATAATAGATAGATACATATAGATACTTAAATACATAGACAACCATGACCAAGGAACAAATATTTGTGATAAATAAATACACAAATAATGCCCTCGCCGGGATTCGAACCCGGAACCTCCAGCTTCGTAGGCAGGGTCACTACTAACTAGGCTACGGAGGCTCACAACGGAGGCTGATATATAAAAGAAGAAGCTCCCTGACAAAGATGCACGCACAGCCTAAACCCCTGGTCCTAGAGACTTCAAATTTGGCACGTAGGATCCTTTTATGGTGTAGACTAGCACTAAGAAAGGATTTTTCGAAATTCACCTTTTAAGGGGTTGAAATGGGGGTCCAAAGTTTGTAAGGCGAAATAAGATTAGTTGAACTATTTTATCCGAAACATCGCAAGAGTATTCTTTAAGGTAATTGAGTAAAGGTATGTTTAAGATTTTTGGAAAATTCTACCCGTGAAAAAGGTAAAAAGGGTGACGAAGTGAAAAAATCAAGTTGGCTATCTTTTCTATGGTTTATCGAGACGTAGATCACGAATACAATAACGATTTTAAAATTTAACGCGGCGGACGTGAAATACTATGTACACGGTTATGGTGTGATGGGGTGAAATTCGAAAAAAAAAACAATACAGTTTTATTATTTATGTTCATTTCTGGTTCTAAAGATTCCAAATTTAGCGCGTAGGTCTTTGATGGTGTAGGGGTGCTCTAAAAAAGATTATGTCTAAATCCACTCCCTAGAGGGTGCAACGGGGGTCCAAAGTTTGTATGGCGAAACAAGATTAGTTGTACTATTTTGTCCGAAACTTCGTAGAAGTATTCTTCAAATTAATAGAGTAAAGATATGTTGCAGGTTTTTTGAAAATTTAACCCCTGAAAAAGGTAAAAAGGGTGATGAAGTGAAAAAATCAAGTGGGGTATCGTGTCTATGGTTTATCGGGACGTAGATCACGAAAACAATAATGATTTTAAAATTTAACGCGGCAGACGTGAAATACTATGTACACGGTTATGGTGTGATGGGGTAAAATTCGAAAAATTATCATTATAATTTTATTATTTTTGTTTATTTCTGATTCTAGAGATTCCAAATATAGCGCGTAGGTTTATTTGAGGGTGTAGGGGTGCTTTAAAAAAGGTTAAGTCAAAATCCACTCATTAGATGGTGCAATGGGGGTCCAAAGTTTGTACGGGGAAACTTGACTGTTTAAACTGTTTTATCCGAAACTTCACAGGAGTATTTCCAGACATAAATGACTACAGACATGTTTTAGGGTTTTTTGAGAATTCAACTCTTGAAAGTGGTAAAAAGGTTAACAGTAAAAAAACAACATGGTTATCGTTTCTATAGTCTATCGTGTCGCTGTACCGAGGTGTACGTGAAATACCATCTCCTCTTTTATGGTCTCACGGGCTTGCGGGTTATGACAGGGGTATCGTTTTTGTGTTTATTTCTGATTCAAAAATTCTAAATATAGCATGTTAAATTGTTAACCAACGTTAATAACCTTTTAAGTTTTCCTGAGTTTTCACGCGATAGTAATCAAGAAAATATATATATATATATATCTTGGGACATCTTACACAAATCGACTTAGTCCCACGGTAAGCTCAATTAAGGCTTGTGATGTGGGTACCAGGCGACGATATATATAATAGATAGATACATATAGATACTTAAATACATAGACAGCCATGACCAAGGAACAAATATTTGTGATAAATAAATACACAAGTAATGCCCTCGCCGGGATTCGAACCCGGAACCTCCAGCTTCGTAGGCAGGGTCACTACCAACTAGGCTACGGAGGCTGACAAAAAGTACATATATGCTTCGAAAATCAAAAGTACATATATCTATGTATCCAAGAGATTTTTTTAATAAGTCAAAACAGCCGTCACCATAAATTTCGTCATTTTTGATCCAATTGTGTAGATCGATGTATCGGGGTCTCAGAGGTTCTTATTAACAAACTGCAAAAAAGGCTGACTATTATATTTCCGTTACGATATTGTCCGTCATAAAAATCGGTGGTAATCTGAAGTTCTGACTGATCTGTTCATCATAATGAAGCAGAAGTCAAATTTGCAAGAAACTGAACAATCTTGATTTACTTCAAATGTTAATCAGCTCGGCTAATTATGTGTCATCTTTGTAAGGCCTGGGAAACGACAAATGATATTTTATTATCAAAACACAACAATCACCTATGTGAGTGTATGTAAACTTTTAATGATAAAAAACATTTGTCGGTTACCATAATATGATAGCGGATTTTGATAATAATCGATATCTGAAATGGTAAAACGTTCTAAGTAATAAATTTGAGGTCAAATTTGCACAAAATGTTCGGCACCTTGAATTTTTTAGGTTGAATCCGAGCTTAATAAAAATCTGTATCTTATTATCCAAGGGGGTTTTTCATAAAGATTTTGAGGTAGGAACAAAAAGTGAGAAGCTCACATCTAAAATTTCTAGAACTTTAATATTGATAAAAATCGATACCGAGAAGATGAAAAGTCCTTCATACGGAATTTTCGAAATTCGCCATCTTGAATTTAAGTCTTATGTTTAATACGACCGTGATAAAACTGATAGAACGCGGCCGAACCGCGGGTAAAAGCACCATCCGCCACACTTAAATCGGTTAAGGCAAACGCGAGATAATTGCGGGAAAACATTAACACGCACGCAGTGAATAGATATTAGAACGCGGGCGAAGCCGCGGGTAACTGCTAGTAACATTATAAAAATAGACTTTTCTGGTAGCTAATTTGGATGACAAATGATGTTATGGCATGTTATATTAGGGCAATAATTAGGGATTTCGATGATTCTGGCATTATGAGAAATAAAGTTTCTGGTAAATGATTAATATACCTATAGTTAACAATAAGTATGACATAAGATGTTATAAGAAACAATATTATGGTAGTTGAATAAAATGGCAAATAAAATTATGGCAAATGAAATTCTGGTAAATGGGGGTATCTCATTAATTTCTAAGAATAAAAGAATAAAGAATATTTATTTCAGAAAACACAGAGTACAGATATTCCAGGGGTCTCCGCACTAGGCTACGCCTGTATCTCGGGGAACCAAATACTTTAAACAACAGAATTTGTTTACAAATTGAAATCTTGACATTAGGTAGCAAGTTACTCAAACTAAGCTAGTAGGTGTTATTACTATGCTCAAAAATGAGTCTAAAGCATCTTATCTAATATTGGTTCCGTCTCAATGTAATTTTGAGAGTGTAAAAATTTGAAAAGTAGCTTTCTTGTTTCTGCTTGCTTAACTTAGGGCTCAGTGTCATAATGGAGACCTAGCTCTCCGAAACATGTCGCGCGTAGTGACTAAATACACGTAAGTTGAACCGTTTAATGATATTTCTAATATAACTTAGAATTACTATAGTTTTTTGTTGTTGTTCTATAATAAGAACTACCTACTCTACCTAGTTTGAATTTCAAAATAGGCAAGTTAGAGGAAATCGAGTTCGCACACGTACCAAGAAATTCGGCAAGTCCTTCATTTGCCGGACTGAGACAAAGGTGCGTTTAAACCAAAAGAGCATTCGCTGTTCTAGCGCCCGTTCTAAGAAATCAGCCAATCACGTTTTGTGTACCGATCGAATTTCGTAGAGTGGGAGGTTAGAACAGTGAATGCTCTTTTAGTTTAACCGCACCTTTAAGAAGTGGAATTCTGAGTTATAACTTTTAATTAAGTATAAGTTGGGACCCTTTAAACGAAGCGTGAAGAAGCATCTAGCGGGCCAGCAAGGTGGCAACTGACAGGTTACTGCTGGTCTCATGTTCGTTGCCGCCGCGATTTGGGCTCTACTTTTCACTTACGATCAGGTGGAGTGGAGCCACTTTGTTGTGCCAAGTAAAACAAACAAAGCCTGGGCCTCGAAATGACAATATTAGGTGTTCATTTAAAAAAACGAAACGGAGGTGGGGGGGGGGGCAATTTGGCGCCTGATTCGGGCGCCGTTTACACTACAATTTGTGATGATATTTCTACGTCAATGTGAGCAGAATATGTTGTTCATTTCAAACTTCGAACACCATCATCGTATGTATTTAATTTACTTGTTATCATGTTCTTTCAAATAAATATTTATGATTATTATTTTTTTTTTGTACAATAAATATAGGTACTTGTCCATGGCCTTGTCGCTGTTTTTTTTAATATTTACAAATTTGTATTTTAAAACTCATAAAACAAGTACCTACATATATTTACAAAAAAAGGAAAAAAATACCAACACGGACTTAAATTAAATCATTCAATTTAATTATTACTAAAAGTACAGTGTGTAAATCTAATACGGGCGATCAATTAAACCAGACACGGGATTCATTAGTGTAATCATGTATTACAAGGTTATTTTAAAGTTACTCTTAATTTAGACCCCACAGATTTTTTTTAAGATTATCGAAGCAGCAATGTAGGTACGAACATTTGTTATTGTTGATCCATATCAACAATAACAAATGTTCGTACCTACATTGCTGCTTCGAACACGTGCCACGTGCTAACTGCCATCAGTTATGTCATCTGCTTTTGAAATTAGCTGTCAACGAGTGCTTAACTCGCGTATGTTGCTCTACATTGCGCGCCGAATTATTTTGTATGGAAAATTTTGTTGCTCTAATTTTAAGTAAAAGTTATTTGAATGTACTTATTATGTCGTAAACTAACACCCGTTAAGAGCTTCGCTCGTATTAGACATACACTTTGTATACCAAAATTACATAGTTATTATTTGATCTTTTTTGAAAGAGGAAACAAGGGACTACAAAAACCTATTAATTTAACGTTAGTTTTTTAAAGATCAAATCATTTATTAACAAAAATATAGTAACATAAAGGGTAATTTAAGAAAAATAAATAAATAAATAGTTATCACGCAAGCACTGATGGAGATATTAGGTCAGGTAGAGGAAAGATTGGGTAGGGCTGCGCCGTCGCTTAGGCCAAAGAAGTTTTTGATGGAGTTAAATTTGTGGCGCGTACCCCGAATACACATGCTTGTAGCACGGAGTATGGAAATTATAATTTTCGATCTAAGCCAGCCCATTACTACGCTGAGGGATCTGTCCCAACGATCAGCGATTGCTTCGCCGAGATGTTTCACGAAAGCGGACATCTGAGGTGCGAATATCCCATCCACGGATGTTACAAGGGGAGTAAATGTCGCATGCATATTTTCGTTTCTTTTCGTTCAAATATTTAACGTTAGTACTATAAGGCGATGCTGCAGTTGTCCCTGTCTACGGTGTATCGGGATATGGCTGTCCCATATTTAAAAATGTACACATTTTTACTACGTTATTCAAATTTACTACGATCGCCTAAACATCACGACTTTTTGTGATAGAAAATGGCATAGGCGTCAGTTGCGATAAGTCGATAACGCACTCTTAAATAGGTATTTAGGTACTATGAGATTTCTTACCAGGAACATAACAGGCTGGACATGAAGCAAATAAAATATTCAAAAGAAAAAATGGAGCCCAGCATAACACAAATGTAAAGAAAACCAAGCCAAGTACTTTCGTTGCTTTTTGTTCGTTTGCTACGGCATTAGCAGACATCAAACGATCTTTTTTGCGATTGGGAAGAAATCTGTAAGCAAATAAAAGATTACTTAATTTATTATTGAAGTACGTAGTGTCGATTTTTGTCACTCAAGTGTCAATAGAATCAAAGGTGGATCATAATAAAGTTAACGTGGTCTCTTAAAAAACCTTCGTATTTCGGGTAAAATCGGACATAATCCTGTAATAGAAAATGAGTGTCAGTTACTTTGGTTGACGGTTGACGGATTTAGTGGCAGCCCAACACCCAAGAAGTGCAGTAATAGAAGGATTTGTGAACTCCAAATGTCCCTTAACCCTTAATAAGGCATCAGTCACACCTAAATTTCATTGGCTTTGACACTAATTAAATGACAGAATAAGTTTCAAAATGAGGTGGTAAATATATTACCATTGCCCTATTAAGGGTTAACGCAAGAATTTTAATAGACTGCGATCGACAGGTGGTGGATGATATGCAGAAGATGTGAAGATATGAATTTATAAGAAATAATGTTGCCATACGAAGAAAAAATATGTCTAAAAATAAAATCAAATTACTTTGAGAGCAAGCTGGGTCCGGACTAAAAGCAGCATATTGAAAACAGAAATCCAACTCCCCCCGTGAAGATTTAGAACCCTTTTTGATGATACCCGTGCTATTCAGATGTGCAGCCGAAGGAACTATCAAATCCATAGGGCACACAATATAGAGGGTACTGAAAAAATGGACCCATGTCAAGGTAAGCTTTTACCATAAACCAGGAAAAAAGGAATAATATAGGCTTAAAGGCCTGGCCACATTGGTCTAAGGCGTACATTGGCGTACGTAGGACATTGGTCTATTATTCGAGATTAGTAGAAAACCATACGTGCGAGCGATACCGGCATCTTGCTCCAACTTATGGATTCGCTCGCCGTCGGTCGCCTTAGACCAATGTCGTGGCTAGGCCATGGTCCTTCAGATCTATTAGTATAACATCTCTATTTCTTATTTGCCGTGGTAGGAATTATTGATAAACACATTCACAAAAGGTCACTATTTGGTGTCATAATCGACATGTATACCAAAAGCGTAAATATAAGGAAACTGACAATAAATAACCTTAGAAAGCTTGGTGTAAATGTTACATTTTGGCTACAGCTTTTCTGAAAGAACTCGAATAAAGGAAATTACGTTATACCGAATCACAAAACCGAACAGAGAGCTCAGAAGGACTTCTACAACGACAAAGATGATTAAAAAATCCTTAAAGCATGGGCATTGCGAAACTTTACCAAAGAGCAAGCCTACTAACACCGAAAATAAAAATAAATAACTATGAAAATGTGACTTCATCATTTGGTCAAAAAGTGTAAAAAACACTGCTTTAGGAGTAACGGTAAGGATGTCACGGAGTACTGTAAACTCTTCTGATTTATCAGGAGATTTTCTGATTTTTAGCACTGTCCTGATTCCTGATTCTGACAAGTAGCGACTACATTTTTGCATACTCGTACCGTGTTAGGTTGGCAAAAAGTATTCTCATTTAAATTTCTATGTAATTGAACGAAGATAATGTAACGGAAACGGAACGTTGTTATTCCATCGACTTCATTAATTCTTATCTGTGTTGTACTATATGTCAAATCAGTCATAGACATAGAATTTCTAGACGGAGCCTATTATTATCTGTGGGTGACGCCAGCAATGCCTGTCAACGATCTTTGTTTGGGTACACCTAAACCGCAAATAGTAAAAGTGATTAAAATAAAGCTTTTCATGTACATTTCTGTTCGATAATTACACGGAATGTGATAAAAGTGATGACTTGTGTGGTTCCAGGATGTAAAAACCGCCTGGGTTACCTGAATGAACAAAATAAAGACAACGTTTCACCGGTAACTTAGTTTTGACTTAAATTTAGTAAGTAAGTAAGTAAGTAAGTAAGTAATTTATTTATTGTAAACTGTGTACAGTAAGGTTTTTAAGATTTCGAACCTTATTAAGGTAAAAGTAACTGAAAATCTTATTCAATATTTGTTGCCGGATACATGTGTGTCGTTTTGTGACTAAACCAACCGTATTTGCATTCGTAATGTAAGTATGAATAGTGGGATTCAAACATTTGTATCGTATAATGTTGTACTTAAGAGACCGATCGTGATATCAATAAATGTATTGATAGCCAACTCAGAAAATGAATCGGATGATTTTAATTTCCAACAGGTTTCCACAGGACACTGAACAAAGGCTATTATGGGTCAAAAATATCAAAAAGGCAGACAACTGGTGCCCTAAAAACTATCCAAAATATGCTCCGCTCATTTTTAAGCTGTTGTTTCAGGCATGGTGGAAATAAACAAGGTGAGACCGTCCGAGCGACGTCGGAGAGGCGGCGACACCACTTGGATGCTCAAACTTTAAATTTTAGGGTCATGGGGTAACCAACTTGTATGTGCCTTTATAGGTAATAAATGTAATTACTTAATTAGGTATCCTCATCATCATCAGCCTATGATAGTCCACAGCTGGACGTAGGCCTCTCCTATTAACTATGCGTATAGACGCATTAGGAGGTAAATGCCCATAATCGCCACGCTGGGCAAGCGGATTGGCGATCGCAGTAATGTGTCCACTATGATGTTGAGGCCGTGTGGTGACGGCAGAAAGAATACATTTGTCACCACCCCAACTCCTCCTGCGGGTGTCGTAAGAGTCGACTAAGGGACTGACCATATTTGATTAAAGATTGATGATGGGCAGCAGCGTCATCAATTAGGTATATATGGTACCTATTTGCTTTAATGCTGATTGGACCTCGTGTTCAGGATCAGGAATGACATAGTAAAACTACTTAGTCAGTCCCAACTCTTTTAATCCACTTCCAGCATTCTTAACTTCTTATACTTACTTTTTAATATGCTGTAGGTAACTTGTAATGGTAAAACCAAATCAAAGTCAGTTTAATTTTACTAAAAAAATATGATTTATGCTAAAATAAATACTTCTCAGTTGTAGTAGCTGTTAGGCACTTTTCACCCATATACCTTTATTATTATTTTGTATAAATATAGTATGTACTTACTTATTCGCACGTATTTATGGGTATACTTAAAAATAAAATAATTATAAATACTGTTATTTATTCAAAAGTACAAAATGGGTGCTTACATTTTCTTACGGATACTAGTGCTTTTTACTTACCAATTTCTACTAGTCATACTTGTTATGGAGGTTTTTTGGCCAAAAGCTGCATTTTCAGATGGAACAAAGCCGCTTTGCAGGGTGATAATATAGACACAAATAAGTGATTTTTTCCGAAGATATCGAAGTTTCGCCCCTTAGGAGGCCGAGTCGATGCGAAGACTTATACGGAAATGAAAAAAATCCTGTTTTTTTTAATCGTCCAATTTTGACTAAAAGTTTCTTCAAATCCAAATTTTTGTTTTTTAAGAGAATTAACAGAAGCTGGTCCAACATCAATGACACCGCCGGTCTGTCTAGACTGGCACAAGATAGAACCAAGTTCCGGAAGATGGTCGCCGACATCCGCTGAGGATATGGCACAGGAAGAAGAAGAAGAACAGAAAAACCAAAAAAAAACGATTTTTTTCGTAAATCACTAAAACATTTAGGTATAATAGAAACAATAAAATATAAAATAGTTACTAAGGAGGTTATAATATTATAGACAAGACATATTTCTTTTGTGTACCTGAAAACCGCATCAAAATCGGGTAAGTAATTTCTAAGAAACAGCTCCCTGAAGTAAGCTTGGTTTTATTGATATGATAATTTTTGGGTAGGTTATAATGAAGTGACTGCTAAAGTACTACTATGTACTAGGGACATGAGCATGAGTGTTACATAACTTAGACTCCTTAATTTAAGGTATTATCAATGTAACATTGTTGTTGCAATATTATTTACTCTGGAAATCCTTGAAATCTTTGGAAACACATATAATTCTCTCCAACTTTAAGTCTCTGCAGATGATGTTGTTACAAAGTTTTAACTGGCACACAGTTTTAATTGGGTCCATATTGCCACTTATACAATTTTTTCTTTGAATATTTTTACTAATACCGTTTTTTACTCATAATGATCATTACTCCGAAAATGTTATCTCATACTTTTTTTCTTACTAAAAATTGTACTTCTACCTACAATGTCCATAACGATTTTTATTTCGAATTTTTATCCTCCTAAAGTCGTCTAATAGATTAATCTGTACCCATAAAGTTCTTTGAAATAAATTGTTTATTTATAAACATTTTCCCAATAATTTATATGATACATATTTGCGGTAAACGTAAATCGGAACGCACAGGGTTTGATGGGTTTCGATTGAGGGTATTATGTAATAATATAGGATGTTGAAGGTAGTAGTTTATTCTGAGGCCGATTAAATGTCATGATTCGCATTATTTGCTATTCCCTTATAAGGGCCAATCAACTTTTCGATAAACATATTTTCCGTCTGCTGCGTTACTTTGCTTCGCAGAGCTCCTATTCCGCGTAGTTGGGCGCTTCGCGCCTTGTCAATAAACTAACCTAACCTTTTTTTTTTTTTGTTTAGGGGGGGAGAAATGCTTTACGCATACCGCCCGGGTGCGGGAGGGGACCCGAGCGGTTATGTGGGACTCCCGTTTGGCTAATGAGGCCTACGGTATACCCACTAAAAAACCCCCCCATATGCCACCTCGTCGCCTTTTTGGCGGGGTTAGAGAACGCTCTCGCTTACATTAGCAACTCCGCCGGCGGCAGCTGCTTGCCGACAGCTCCTTCGTTGGTGTCCGAAGACCCTCCACGCTGGGCGCGCCAGATGGTTGGGCGCGCCTCCCTCCTCGGTCTCCATGATGCATTGTGGCGGACCCTCCCGAGACCGCCACAAGGAGACTGTAGGTGCCGGAAGATTTCCCGGCACCCGGCGGCATATCAGGTCTGTGGTTATGCCGCCGACCACACTTCGGCTGCAGAGGATAGGGCGAGCGGCAACGACAACACCGACACTCCTCTTCCTCTGCAGCCCCACCGACGCCGTTACGGCGGAACGGCCCCGCCAAGGTCGCAGGGGGTAGGGAGAGTGGCGCTCCGTAATACCATCACGCCTCTCCCCCTGCGATCCCACCTCAGCCGCAGAGGATAGGGAGAGCGGCAACGACAACACCGACACTCCTCTTCCTCTGCGGTCCACCTCCACGCGTCCTAAGCGGGCTCGGTGAGCCCACTTGGAGCGTCCTCCTCGGGCCAGCCGGCAGCCCAAAACTGGCCGGCCCCGGGTGCCTCTTCGCTTCACCGTGGGTGACCAGTCCACGGTTACTGAGCCCCTCCACCACGACTAGGTGGGCACCCCACGGGGGGAAACTAACCTAACCTTTTTTTTTGTTTAGGGGGGGAGAAATGCTTTACGCATACCGCCCGGGTGCGGGAGGGGACCCGAGCGGTTATGTGGGACTCCCGTTTGGCTAATGAGGCCTACGGTATACCCACTAAAAAACCCCCCCATATGCCACCTCGTCGCCTTTTTGGCGGGGTTACGAGAACGCTCTCGCTTACATTCGCAACCCCGCCGGTGGCAGCTGCTTGCCGGCAGCTCCTTCGTGGGTGTCCGAAGACCCTCCACGCTGGGCGCGCCAGATGGTTGGGTGCGCCTCCCTCCTCGGTCTCCATGATGCATTGTGGCGGACCCTCCCGAGACCGCCACAAGGAGACTGTAGGTGCCGGAAGATTTCCCGGCACCCGGCGGC
>JALPQI010021338.1:0-16999 GCA_025490895.1 Thaumatotibia leucotreta
CCTCATGATGTCGAAGATATAATACTTAATGTTGTTTTTTAATTCGTCTTCCTTTTATTAAAATTGTACATTTCGATGCTAGTGCTGAAAGAATGATATTACTTTATGAGTTCCAAAATATTTTGAAACCAAAGTTTTCTGACAAGGCGTTATAAATTTAGCTTTTAAACTTACTTACAAATTTACAAAGTAAAAGCTTTTATTTATTTTTCTGTTTTCATATACCTACGCAGGCCGAATTTCAGCATTTTGACGATATTCTGACTGATAGATGACGTTGTGTGGTGAAACTAATAAACTTATAAATCAACTAAGAGATCCAAATAATGGTAAATTGTTCTTCATCTTGGTCAGGAGTAGGTATCTAAGTTTGTTCTGGTTGCCTATCGATTGTTGCTTGTTATATATAATCTGGCAAATCTCCTTTGGTAAACTATGTCGTCACTACGTCACCAAATGATCCAATTAATTAATGAGATCCGTAATCGCAATGTACCATAGGCTATCTCATAAATCGACATAGTCTATAGTTAGGCTAAAGTAGCTAATCTATCGCTTCTGGTGATTTTTAGTATCCTTACCTGCGAATGGGAACAATTTTTCGTTTATATTAAAGGTAAAATAACTAAATTCCAAATATGATTCTAATCATTCCTAGAGGTTTCAACAGGACACATTCTAAGAATTTATTAGGTTATAAGTCAAAGCCTGGATCATAAAAATTAAAAGCAAATCGCAAGTTCCGGAGTTATACAAGCTGGTCCCGCCGGGATTTTATACAAATGCATTGTGAAACTATTTGACTTGCAAAATCTAGCCGTGTACTGATTGGTTGCTTTAACGGGATGCAACTAGTTTTCGGAAAACCAGAGTAAGACGGTCTCGAAACCGACAACAATTATGCGTTTGCTGAAGGCTTTTATGCTGGTTCCCCTCGTCCGTGACCAGTAAGCATTCGAAATGACAAGTACCCGCGTCGGGTACTGCAGCGTTATACGACAAGAGATCCGAAATTCAGGCTTTGCCTTGACGGAGCCGAAATATTAGAATTTTATAGAGTTGACTTTGGGAACCGTCCAGAGTTATTTTACCACAAATAATATTGACGACTGCAAGCTACATATGTAAGTAATTGGGAAGAAAAGCGTTGGCTAATTTCAAGCACCTCAAAGTGAAACAATTTTAGATTAACTACCTGTACAAAGATGTACCTTTGTAATATGTTTATTATTATGGCGTATCTCCCACTCTTTCTAACGCCTTCTGAATTGATTAAAATAGAAATAAATGTATTCAACTTTCATAAACAAGTTGTTCACATTTTTTTAACCTTGCCACTTTACTTAGAAAATACTGTTAACTCCATTCGTTACTTCACATACTTGCAAATATTTACGTAAAACAGAACGATGGTAATCATATTCGTGCATCGGATCGAAATAGCAAATACAGAAGTTGACGTCTGCGCCAGCCCTAGGGAGAACTGGGAATCAAACGATGGAGGCACACATCTAGTGTTGTTGCCTGGAATACGGGAAATACTGCAACGACTGTCAGTGACCGTAATGAGGCAATATAAGTAATGGTTTCAACCGATAAAAATAATAAACGGCACGGCACCTTGCGGCGACCTTTTAGGCAGTACCTAAGGACTCCATGGATCCGAGTGCTCACGAGAATGAGTCCGGGTCTCCGTCTCCGGAATGTCTTCATCAGCCGGAGTGGAATCCGAAGGGGATCCGTAAGACTCTTACGAGTATTATCCCCTGCTTGTATTCATTGGCCGTCCAGAGAGGAGCCATTAGAACTATATGTATGTAATTTGTACATTTGCGTAAGTTGCGAGTTGGTGCAGTGGCTGTTAACTGCGTCGAAAGCGGTGTCTCTCTACTCCCCTGAGCCACTGTTATTGCCCGAAATATCTTGTAACGGCATTTATGTATCTCATCGGCGGCGAGTCACCGCCTACCTCGGTAAGATAGGTAAGGTAGGTCGTTTACATTCACTTTAATGATCGCAGTGTTCCCCAAACCCTGTGTGTAGCCCTGTGTTCACCCAACCAGCCTTCATCACCAATAGCCCACATCACTCGTTTTCATTTTATACGAAATAGCCTCACCGCTCCTCCCCTCAAGCCCAGTTGAGACCTGTCCAGGTGTATCTATTGTTGTTGTACCCATGAATGGGTTCTAGCAGGTGTACCTACAATACAGAAAATGTCTCCAAAGGGCATCTACGTGTTAGACCCATATCCCATAATATCGCCCAACTCAAAGGAGTATAAATACTACTAATCGGATTTTTGTAGAAACTTAAAGGAAATAAGTTTATAAAAATTGTACAGTTTTGAAAATAGAGTCCGTAAAAACAGTTTGTATAAATAAATGCATTTTCACATGATTTGTTATAACTTGTAGAATCGTTATTTCTCACATCTTCTGAAACACCCGCTATTGTTTTAGAATAGCGACGGCTGAAATGACTTTTCAAAAGTAGGTACGTATATTAAATACGTAGGTATCTTTTGGTGTTGTAGGATAGGTATTACGAGGAACAGAATACATGACAATAGCCCATCACTAGGCACACAACTCGGCTTTAGCTTTATTTACTCAGACGTATGATTTCAGTATCTAAAAATATCCATAATACTGTTTCCGAGTAGTTTATTTTACCACCACTTCAAAGGAAAAAACTCTGGGAAAATGAAATATTGTTTCTTAAGAGACCATTTCGGTCTAGCAGTAACGATCGATAGCTATACTTACGCCTGTTAGGGTAATTCAATAAGGGCTGATTTTTCAATCCTCAGTTAAAAGTATCCGTCAGTTAAAAGTATTACCATCCTTATCGCTTAGCTGGTCATCAGTCAAAAAAGGATAGAGCTAACATTTATTTGACAGTTACTGTTATCTGGGGATTGAAAAATCAGTACTAAATCTCATAAAATAATATTTACATGGCATATTAAATAGGGTAGTTTAGCCGGTTTTCGGCCAGTTTACCAAAATTATGAATTTAAAACTATTTTATGAATAGTGCGCTTAACAAATCCAAGTAATGACTATATTTTTAGACTAGAAATATGATGAAATTGTAATTTTTTGATCGAACTTTATGCAATATGATGCATAATGATTTTTTAAGGTAATAAATATCAAAAAGCGGCGATTTAGCCGGTTTTTCGGCCATTTTTTTAGTTTTCGGCCGCTTAATCATCAGTTCTCGGCCACTATTTATAATTTTAGTACTGAGTCTTATTCCATAGTCTGTAGGGTTTATTTTTTAATCAAACGAAAACTATATGAATCAATAAATGTATTAGAAATATTAGGAACATTATAAGGAACTTTTATGTACTTAACTATTATTTTATTTTTTTATTACTTTGTACTACGTCAGTGGTAAACAAAATGACGGCCCATCTGATGGCATGTGTTACCATAGCATATTGAATTTCTTCTAAAAATCACTTAAAACTTAGTAGGAACTTCTCTTGAGTAACATAAAACAAAAACAATATATTAAAATAATGAAAAACCTTCGTCGCTGCTACTCAATCCCGCATCTGCTTTATCATCTGTCTTACGAAAAGACGGCCGACAACACACATTTTGTTTGCCTATTTCCGGCCACTCTGTCAACAGTGGCCGAGAAATCATTATTAAAATTCTGATTTTCGGCCACGTTTTAATCAATGCAATAAATAAACGCGGTATGAAAACTAACATTGTTAAAATTACTTTGGACATGAGATTAAATAAAAACATTACATTAATAAAAAAGTGTGGATTTTGTCTGTTTCTTATCGCTTTATTTTTAAGGGCCGATAATTAACGTATGATGCGTCTGTTTTCGGCCGGCATAAATGAACAAGGCCGAAAACTAGCTTGTCATAATCCTGTTCTCGGCCGCCAATTACAAAATATTTAATAGTACGTTTTCATTAAGTATTATTTAGAATACATGTGGCCGCCAGTTAACTACATTCATTAAAATGTATTTAACTTCACATTAAAACACAACATAGCTCACGTATGCTTTTATTTTAGCAAATGTATGCAGTTAAGCCCTACGAAGTTCAAGGCCGTTCTCGGCCGGGCGGCCGAGAACGAAATATTTCGTGAATTTGCATTTAGCTACCCGGCCATCAAATTTTAATAGTTTCTACTTTATATTCCATGAATTTTGATCAAAATATCAAAACTTCGACTAATATTACACACACTTAAACATAAGCAATGTTATAAACTGCAAAGATACAATATTTTTACTCATCTCGAAAAAAATTACTCGCGCAATTTTTTACTTAAAATGGCGACACATCTACACAGCCTAAATTTTGTCGACGCACTGACCAGCCAATTGGAACATTATTAGGCAGCCAGTTTAAAGAGGTGTAGGTGTCAAGTGAAATTACCCGATTAAAGTGTTGTTTTGCATAGATAGGGTAAAGAGTTCTTGTTATTTTCGTTTTACTACGTAGTGGCCGACAACCAGAAGTGGCCGGCAAACCGGCTAAACTACCCTATTATGCGTAGGTATATAATATTGAGATCGGATTATATAGGTATTTAAAAATTTCAGGCAAGTTAGGTAGGTGGATGCGGCTGGCGCAAGACCGGTCACTGTGGCAATCTTTGGGGAAAGGCCCATGTTCAGCAGTGGATATCTTTCGGCTAACATGATGATGACGATGAGGTAGGTATGTATAGAAATACTTGTAAGATTTCAATACCTTCATGTTTGTCACTCCTACTTGTCCAATAGAGTTTGGTACGAGTATAATCTGTTTTCCTTAAAATCGCACTGATTTAAAGTATTTAGGTACATAATCAAAAAATACTCATCGTTGCCATAACTATTTAGTGACTAATTATACTTATCCATAGATTATTTTTTAAGGTTCTATCATTAATCCGATTTATAGGGTAGATATTGGCTATCTTAGTTACAAATCTGTGGCTGCAATAAAAGAAACCATTCAAACAGTCAAACAAATTGACCTAATAGTGGCTCGACTGCCAACCGAGAAGTTTCCTGGTGGAACACGTATTCCCTACACCTTGCAAAATATTACTATGTAGAGGAGTCCATTCTTAGTAGTTAAACCAAAATATCGACAAACGTGTTTAAATACCTACGTTATATATAGAATAAATGCCATATATGACGGCTCAAATACTATAAAGTCACGCACACAACATGTCGCTTCGCGTAATTTACTTATAAAAAAAAATACTTACAATTATAATGTTTCTAACGACCCGCCCCGGCTTTGCACGGGTACAATAATGATACTAAAACCTTTGTCTTGAATCACTAGATCTATTAAAAAAAACAGCATCAAAATCCGTAGCGTAGTTTTAAAGATTTAAGCATACATATAGGATATAGAGACAGAGAAAGCGACTTTGTTTTATACTGTCTAGTGATCATCATAAATTGACAATACGAACATTATGACCACTTTTATAACTATGATGAGATACTGATGCCTAACTTTAATTCAAAGTCTGATCTAAATAATGCAATTTACCGCATTTTTTATTTTGAACTGGCAACGCACGAATTCTGAATCTCCCAGATGCCGCGGCGTTATTCGTTCTATCCGGCTCGCTCACGCTAATACGCCAGTACGAGCTAGATGAATAGAAAGTTAGTCCGCGTTAATTATACCACGCCAGCTCATGGTAATGGTAGTCACGCTAGTTTTTAACCGTCATATGAATGTTCTACGTGTTTAAAGGCTCCACTCATATTTGTTCGCGTATCCCTTCGACTCACGTTTCGGCAAGCCATGGAAATAACGTGGAGTGAGTAATACGCGAACGCCCACTCAGCAATTTATTCCTGTTGGTTCCTTTGAAAGCGATTTTTATATGTACAGTGAGGGCTAAAAATATGTATATATTTCAGAACGTATTCCCATGGCATAAGGATCAAAATCGTTAATATATTTTTGGAGACGACCGTACGCTATTGAGAATTAAATCACCGTTTACGTTCACTTTAATGAAATGTGTAAATCCACAATAAGTACTGTAACATCAGTTACCAATTCTTTTGTGTGTTCCTATATTAATGAATCCAAGTGAACTTGCCGTCTAGCCTAATCCTATAGGCAGATATATGAAGTCTTCAATCTACATACTTAGGTAATTAATGTAGGAAAATGCAAAAGATTTGGTAACTGTTGTTACAGTCTTGTGGATTTACCCAAATGTTGATAATTTCATTCACAAGACTTCATTGAGCTTACCGTGAGATTAGGTCGATTTGTCTAACATGTTACAATATATTTTTTAAGTTGTTTATTTTCATTTTTAAAAATAATGTGAAATTATTCTTGGGCCGCTTGCTAAAATATTAGGTCCTTACCTATGAAATTGGCGTTTCGTATGGAGAATTTTGTGAAAAATCTATTTTTCATCAATTACTTTTGTGTAGGTACCTATAGGTATTTTTTTGATGTCAAATTCAAAATAACCCAATTTTTTCCGGTAATATTATACATTTCTAAGGCGTGTTTTGTATATTGTGGCGTGTATTCTCTATTTCAATAAACAAGGTACTATCATACCTATTTCAAGCATATGAACCGGCAGTATATGGCAAGAGTTGTTTTCAGAGCTTATTTTTGAATATTATTTAAGGGAAAAAACCATTACTTATTTCCTGAGCATTACTAGGCCACATACTAAGTAATTAAATTTAATCAGCGTTTAAATTATGAGTACCCAAAACAAATTTCAAGGCTTCAAAATTCATCGACTGTCAAATTAGCTTTAATGAAAAGTTACAATTTTCAGGCATAATCCTTGCAAATAATCTTGGCTTTGAAGTTACCGTCGAACTCAATTGTAATTAAGCGTAATGTTCAGAGACGTAACCAAATCAAGATTAAGAAAGTTTTGTAAGGTACCTATCACGTAGCCGAGGACTAAGCTATCACGAACTGAAACTAACTAAGTAGTATACAGCGTGTGTATTTGATACGGGCGACTACTAACGGACCTAGGGAACCTGTTTACATATATTTCTTTAGGAAATTAAAGTTTTTTTTTCATACAAAATAATTGAGCAGGCAATGTTTTGCATCCACTGGTAGCCACATTAACCCTCTGCAACTGAGGTGACGCACCACAGACCACAGACGTATTTTCAACTTTATGGTATTGATAATAAGACACATGTCACGTGACCGTCATTGGCAGAGGGTTAACCAAGACATAAGTATCTAAACGATATAAGAGTGTCATGTCAGTTGGACGGTATACATTGCAGCTGGGTTGCACTTTAGAAAAATCATTACACCTAATTAACAACAAAATTTAACGAAATTATTATCTTATAAGTAAGATTCGTAGTATCAGATATTATAGCTGGATTAATTATTCGCCCATTTAAAATACACCATAAGAAGGACTACCGAGCCGCTAGTACTCCCGGTTTATGAAAAAGGAACACTTTCTTGAATGTTTTTGAATTCAAATATTTTACATGAAAAATCTGTCGCAGTTAATAATGAATTCTGCAATTGTTCTTACCGGCCGGCAGGCCCTGGGTGACTTCGCTTCACCATGGGTGACAACGAGGGGGTCCTGGTTAGATATCTGCTTTTATGCTTTATCCCCTCTTTACCACACACTCTGTATTCTCAAATGTTTCCTCCTACAAAATGGTGCTTTAATAAAAAAGTGCTAATAAGTAAAAAGCACTTTTTATACATCAGATACATTTTTTGTCTTTTGTAATTAGTCTAATGTCATATTTACTAAGTCTGTGGCGGATGTTTGTACCTACCTGACGAAGCCTGCGAACTGATTTTAAATACCTAGTACCTAACTAACATTGCTATCGTTAATCGTTAGTCGTCAGTCATTGAAGCAAGTACAATATAAATAAATAATTTATTGACGCGGAGAAAAATAAATGTACACACCTACGACATAAATACATAATGTTTCATTTATTTTTTTATAAATATTGCGTTATGCATGAAAACAAAGATAATGTAGAATTTCTCTTCATAGGATATAAAGCAAAACGGATGACGAGCTTCGACGGAATTCTGAGTACTACTTAATTTTTGGAAGGTGGTAACAATGCCACTAAATAAAATAAAATATATAGATCTCCAATAAAAAAAAGCAAATAGTTACATTAACATTTTATCATGTAGGTAGGTAACATACATATTTTCCTACACGCAAACAATTACTTACCTCGATTGCATATCATAAAATGATTACGACTAATGCATAACAATTATTTAAAAACCTATAAGTATGCAGCGTGACGTCAAATTGATGTTTTCTTCGGCCCGAAAATTACGAGCTCTGTTTAGTAGTCTTTAAATTTTAGTAAGAACACTATCAGTTATTATTATCCAATATAAATTGTAAGTAGACAAAATAAATGATATAAAATTAGTATAAAATTTATGGTCAAAATACCTAATAATGGAACAAAATGAGTTATTCATATTAAGAAACTTTAAAAGGAAATAAAAACCGAATAATTTTACATTAACGATCATTTAGACGTCGATTGTCGAAAATGTAAAAATATTGGTTGAAATGTTTTCGTTTCTCATTAGTACGGAATCTTGATAACAGATGTCGTTCCAATCGCTCATTAATCGTGAGCGAGTCGGTGTTTTCAGTCAAACATGAAATGCCGCGTCCTCAGCCACTATCATAATTCCTTTGGTTTTGATAAATTTTAGCTACAAAGAATTTCATTTGAATATTTCCTTTGAATTTAAAGAAAGTGCACTCAGCGATAAAAGCTTGTATCAAAAATGAAATTACTCATATTAAAGTATTTGTCTTCCTTATTTTATTTGTCTTAATTGTTGAGTCATCCTCACACGTTATACAGGGTGATTGGTTACATTACAGTTTTTAAGTCCTGATTTCAATAACTGGTAAATAAGATATCTGCGTAAATGGTACCTCAAATGGAAAAGCGATAATTATGTATGTTTTCTAAATGGTTTGAACAAAAAAAATACGATTAGTTTTTTTTATGATGTTAAAAATGGTATTTTAATATTTTCAATTTTGGATCATGAAGTAAAAAAAACTTTTATGAAACAGAAGCTTTTATTGTTTTGTTACATTGTTTACACGTTAGTTTTAATGTTTTTGGCCAAAATACACCGAAGTTTAAAATTAAATTTTTGACCAAGTTAAACGATAAACGTGGGTACTATTTTTTATTTTATTTCATTAATTTATTAAAAAAAATTGACAGACTTCGTCAAAGACAACCATGGCTTAGATGGTTCTGAATGGTCTATACTCACTTCACCTTAAAGCTTTGCATCGGTCTTCCGATCACCCTGTATACTTGGAACATTATCAGGAAGTAATGGCCTAATGTGTGCCAGTCACTAAGCCTATGATGACCGGGCTTTTATCGTCTTCCGTCGCGAAGAGCCGAAAAATACACTAGTCTTGATAAACGATAGAAACTCAATCATCAGGCCCACCGAACAACATCTCTACTAATCTTAACACTTTGAGCGCGGGGAACTCCCGAGGGGAGTTCTCTGTGGGAGGTCCATTTTCGCTACGAAGCGGAAAAATCACGAGATCGGCTACGAGCGTAGCGCGTAGCACTCGTCCGCAATGAAAGTATTAACTGATTTTTATTGGACGTAGCATTCAGGGTGGCCCATTGGAGGAGATATTTTTAAGATTAACTTGTTAAAACTATTAAGTATAATTAATATTTTCTTTATTTTCAGTTTAATAATTACGGATACCGTTGAACACCGCAAAATTTTGGTTTTTTTTTGGTGCGACAGATAGACTTTTACGCCCTTGCCACACTGGATGCGTTCCGCGCTCTGTGGTCAGGGTGCTTAGATAAGCTGCCAAACGCTGATGCTTAATCGTCAATCGTAAACTAAAGGCAGCTAACTGTCTTTGTCGCACTAATATGTAAGAGTGACAGAGAGGGAAAACTGCGATACGCTACTAAGTGTTAGCGATTGGCAACTTGGCTAAGCATCCAGATCTGTCAGAAAAAAAAAAGATTTGACCTTACAGGTTTTTTAAGGAACAAACCTGTAATAATTTAATTATATTTACATTCCCACAGAGCTTAGCCAAAGAATGAAAAATCATATAATGGACAAAACGATAATGAAACCGCTCTAGTTATTTTCTCAATCTCGTCCCTTCAATTGGAATACTTGACAAGGAGTCCAATAACAGCGAGTTCCCATCAAACGCTCATTAAAAAGTAATCAATCGGCACAAGCCCGGGCTCAGACGGAGGCTCGTCGATAATTTACAACAACAATGCAACATCACTGTTATTCCACGAGTTAAATTATAGCAAATATCGGGGCTTCGACAGCCTTAGAGGTACACAATAATTCTGAATTATGAGTAAAACCTTGTTGAATGTGACGATGCCTGTACGAAACTGGAGGATCGTGAAATTACTATTTTTTATTATTGTTTATTTATTAAACATTGATTTTAAAATATTATCGAACCAGAACTCCGAACGAGGACGCTTTTAATGGGTCGAAACATATCGAGCAATATCGACTTAAATACGTGAGTAACCCGGTTCGATAATATTTTAATACGTTTCAGTCTCACGTTAGTTATAATTCTAAAACATTGATTTTATTATAATTGCTTACTCGTAAAAAGGGCCAGGGTTTGTTGATTGATAGGAATATAAACTTGATACATAATCCGTAACGGAAAATGCGACATACGTATTATATCTAATTTAGATAATGTGTTTTTTTACGAAATTCTTGTCTGCTGTTTTGGTGGCATTTCAGCACCTTCACGCTAAAAGCTTAGCGACAACTTTTTCTTTAGTATACATATGATATATATTTATTTCAGTAAAGAAATGGTAGCTTAAGATTATTTTAAACTCGATTCAAAGCAGCACTAAGCACCTACAATGCCTTACACGAAAAGCGAAACGAATTGGCAATGTTGGTCACAATGAACTTGGACTTCGACCCACTTTTTGTATTTTTTAGACAGAATTTTCTGTTCTACACAATGTAAAGGAGGCAAGAACGCACTTTTTTTTTAATTTGCCAATTTAGGGGTTGAAAACATTGTTGAAGTGTTTGTAAGTAGGTACCTATCTATACGAAAAGAATACGAGATTAAACAAACAGAAGACGTTCATTAGGGAGTGTTTGAGTCGGCCTGGATTGTGGTTGTTAATTACATGCAAGGATAATCAAGAGAGTTTATTGGAAAACGGTTAAAAAAGCAATCCCAGCGTTCGCGGTCGTTAAGTGACATTTTTATTGCAAAAAACTTTATCCACTTTAAATCTGGGTTTTCTCAGAACGATTGATTAGCCCATTCATTACAAATTACATTGACAATGCAATGCAATTACAGAACTCGTAGGTTTAAGAGGACTTAAGGATTTGTATGCATTACTACACTCGCGGTCAAAGAATACGGTCGGGTGTCATTTTTCATAGAAAATACTGCAAACGGGCTGATTTCAAAGAGTTTCCAAATATTTACACAACAGGTAGAATCCTTTTTAACGTCACATTATATTAAAATTTTCCTGAATTAATCATCCAATGAAAAAAAACGTAAAATGTTCGTTACTGCACACAACATTTAAGAGAGTTTAATAAAACCACCAAATGTATGGAGAAAGGGGTTTTTTAATCATTATTTGCTATTTTTACATCCACAGAGTTATCTGACGATAAAGGTACATTTTTTTTCGATTTTTCATTAATAATCAGGGAAATTTCAATATTATTTCGTATTCAACTTTTCACTGATTTTTTTTATGTATTTAAATCAGCATGTTTACAAAAAAACATGTGAAAAATTATATCCGACTTATATTCTTTGGACGCGGGTGTATATGTTTTTCAGTACAATGAACCTAATATTAAATAAAATAATGTGGAGATCAATAAATCGAGCCCTACCTAACCAAGATTTATCTGACAGAAATGAGAAAATGGCCAAGGTCATTGACTTGCTAAGACTGTTGAAGTGGTAACGATTTACAGGCTGCGATTCTTTAATCTCACTCATTGATTTTTCGTCTCCGATCCGATGTATTTTTCAAACATTTTTGACTAACTACTCACTTTCATCGCTATCGTCACTACGTACACGAAAACCGCGGTGAGGTACAAAAAATTGCTCCACTAGCACAGAAACTTTCCTAAGCCGTAACACGGAGATAATGCTTCCTGGATGCTTAGCCAAGTTGCCATTCGCTTGCGCTTAGTAGCTTATCGTAGTTTTCCCTCTCTGTCACTCTTTCATATCAGAGCAACAAAGACAGGTAGCTGCCTTTCGTTTGTAAACGAAACGATTGACGATTAACCGTTAGCGATTGGCTTGTCTAAGCACCCTGTAATAATTACCTGTCCAAGACAAGACGAGCATAGGGAGCTGATAGATAAAAACACAGCAAGTTCGTGACATACGGTAAGAAAATCACCCAAATCCTACCAACATTCGATGTTGTAGTACTATGCTCCTATATTCTTTTCTAGGGGTCGCGTACCTATATTATAACTTCCGTGAACTTGACCGACATCTTAGGGCTTGTCGATTAATCATGTCATACAATTTTGGCCTGTTTTAGACCGCCAAAAGTGACATGTAAATTTTGTTTGCAAACTTAAGTAGTCCTTTTAGTAAAACTACAATTTATGTACATAGATTAGTTATCAACATTTGATTTTACGTACTTTTTTTGCCAACTACGAGGTAAATGTTCGCGAAGTTTTAAAACTTAGTATTTAAAAAGATAATAAAATAAGTAAAAAAAGTTTTAATTTAAACGGTTTTTATTGCACCAAAAACTAGAAAATAAAAATGTATTGTATCTAACCGTAGATGCTACTTTCTGTAGATTACTCACGTGAAACTATTATCACTGTAGGTAGTCTTCACAAGTCGGATGCTGAAAGGCACGTTTAGCCTCTATGTCAGTGGATTAAGCGTTACCTAATCGGAAACTTTTACCAAACTAAAATAAAAACGTGGGGCGTACGCAATTGTGATTAAGTCACTATAATATTTAAGAATACACTTAGAAATCAAGACAGGAATAGTGTAATAAGTTTTATTCTGGCCTTGATAAAAGCTATTTACCTCTGTTGTAGAAGTGATGGTGCAAAATAAAGCTACAATTACATATTTTGAACTTGTACGTTTCTTTATAATAACGCCCCACGTTTTTATTTTAGTTTGGTAAAAGGTTCCGATTAGGTAACGCTTAATCCACTGACATAGAGGCTAAACGTGCCTTTCAGCATCCGACTTGTGAAGACTACCTACAGTGATAATAGTTTCACGTGAGTAATCTACAGAAAGTAGCATCTACGGTTAGATACAATACATTTTTATTTTCTAGTTTTTGGTGCAATAAAAACCGTTTAAATTAAAACTTTTTTTACTTATTTTATTTTCAAGTTTTTAGTGCAATTGTTAAGATAATTTCCGATACTATACCTACTTATTCTAGATCAAAGATGTTGTTTATAATACGTATACTGTAATACAAATTATGCGTGCTAAGTAGCGCTTATACTTTCGCGCTTTCATCACGAATCACGACACATATGTAAACGTAATGAACATTATTTTATGTGCAACGGGTGGCGAATCCCTGCTGAATAGATATTTTTAGAAATCCGACACTAAAAAAATGTTATTAAATATCTCGATCGACAAATGAAAACCAAAGGCTGGGCGTGGTTAATGCACCTAAGCTTGAATGCCCGAAGTGTCTCAAATGGACGTGTTATTTATACAATAAGTACCTTAAATAACAGAGACCTGACAATAAGGAATATATCAATCAATCTGGTTTATTGAGAAAATCAAGTTAAAATTTTTATATTGTACACAAAATACAAGTCTAATTTTGAAACTATAAAATATAAACTCGTTCTCTCAGTCGACCAACCGGAGGACCGCAGGTCTGACGGAATCACTCTATCAGCTGGAGGGCCGCAGGCCCGACGGCTCTCCCTACGCGATCCAATCACGCTGTCACTCTATCAGCTGGAGGGCCGCTGGTCCGACGGCCCGCCCTACGCGAACCACTCACGCTGTGAGTCTATCAGCCGGAGGGCCGCAGGCCCGACGGCTCGCACTACGCGATTCATTCACGCTGTCACTCTATCCGCTGGAGGGCCGCAGGCCCGACGGCTCTCCCTACGCGATCTACTCACGTTGTCACTCTATCAGCTGGAGGGCCGCAGGCCCGACGGCTCGCCCCACGCGAATCACTCATGCAGTCACTCTATCAGTTGGAGGGCCGCAGGCCCGACGGATCGCCCTACGCGATTCACTCACGCTGTCACTTTATCAGCTGGAGGGCCGCAGGCCAGACGGTTTGCCCTAAGCGAATCACTCACGCTGTCACTCTATCAGCCGGAGGGCCGTAGGCCCGACGGCTCGCACTACGTGATTCATTCACGCTGTCACTCTATCAGCTGGAGGGCCGCAGGCCCGACGGCTCTCCCTACGCGATCCACTCACGCTGTCACTCTATCAGCTGGAGGGCAGCAGGCCCGACGGCTCGCCCCACGCGAATCACTCACGCAGTCACTCTATCAGCTGGAGGGCCGCAGGCCCGACGAATCGCCCTACGCGATTCACTCACGCTGTCACTCTATCAGCTGGAGGGCCGCAGGCCCGACGGTTTGCCCTAAACGAATCACTCACGTTGTCACTCTATCAGCTGGAGGGCCGCAGGTCCGACAGCCCGCCCTACGCGAACCACTCACGCTGCGAGTCTAGTACGCGATTCATTCACGCTGTCACCCTATCAGCCGTGACCCTATGAGTCTATCAGCCGGAGGGCCTCAGTAATGACATACGGTACTAAGCCGTGGTCGTGTACAATGGGCCTCATAGAAGGCTCAAAGTCACCCAAAGGGCAATGGAGAGGCCTATGCTAAGAGTCTCTCTGCGAGATCGGATTAGAAATGTGACCATCCGCAGCAGAACCAACGTAGCCAATATTGCTCTTCGAATCGCTAGACTGAAGTGGGTGGGGCTCGTCGCCTGTGGAAACGATGGCCGTTGGGGCGGTAAGGTTCTCGAGTGGCGGTCACGTACCGGAAGGCGCAGCGTGGGTAGCAACAAGGTGGACTCATGACCTGGTGAAAGTCGCTGGATACACCCGGCACGGGGCCGGTCCTTGTGGCAATCTTTGGGGGAGGCCTATATTCACCTTGAACGTCTTTCAGCTGATATGATGATGATCATGATAATTTAATCCGTATGTTTTCACCAAATATCTAAAGCAGTACTTCAAAATCTACATATCGCTAAACCTAGCAGTTGTGGCAGGCAGTAACACTGGAGTATCAGATTTGAGGAGTTGGACGTTAGTATTAAATTTGCATGTTTCTTTTCTACCTATATACTTCATATCTAAAGAACTTCTTTAAAATCAAGATATCGATAAAAGATAAACCATGCGGTTACTGTGAGCAATACTGCAGCATCAGGAGTGAGGAGTTGGAAGTCAAGATCAGGCTGTTAGTATTTGACTATGCCAAAAATGCTATACTTTCATTTTCACGTGTCTAACACTCTCGGTTAAGGAAGGCAGTACGTCTGCAGCATCAGGCTTTGAGGATACAAGGATAAAAATATTATAATATTGCATTGTCATGGGGACTTGATAAGAGTTCCAAATTTTATTGATTTCGGTGCAGTAGAAGTGGTCGAAAAATCGATCACAAGATTTGAAGCATCGACGACAGTTGATACGCGGTGAAGTTAATAAAAACCGTTTAAAAAAGGAAAGATTTTTTTACTGGCTATAATGCTGTTCAGCAGATTCAAAAGTAACAAAAAATTACACGTGATTTGTCTGATGACTCCCCCTCCCCTATGGTGATAATTGGTGATTTTTTTCTTGATCCCCCCTCCCCCTATACAGTATGACGTGATTAATGGACAAGCCCTTACGGCGTATAATTTTGATAACTATCCTATTTTGAATTTCTGTACAGAAAATAGAAATAAACAAGTTAAATTAAAACCTATAGCACTTTACTAAGGAAAAACCTTCCGGCAATTACTTTTATCCCCTTACAACAGTACATAGACCGCTTACTTACTAGGCACATGTTACAAAATTACTTCTCCGTTGTATCCACGTGTGCAACTTTAACTCGTTAATTCCAAAAATTACAGAATGAGTCGTGAGGGATTGCTGTTGTAGCCAAGCTAACAGAACAGTCAATTTCTAAGTAATTTATTGTATTAGTCTAATCACACTTAATATCGATCGTTATAAATAAAACTTTTGCCCAACGTAGATCCTGCAACCTTGGTGCTGATGCTGGCAAATACTTCTATGAAATCGTATTGACTGAATTCATTCCAGAATAGGCTATCAATTTTCTCAGATAGCTGTACTGTTCGCTTGCGTGTGTTGTGAGGGGATGTGTCATCACATCACATCGTCAGCCTATTTTAGTCCACTGCTGGACGTAGGCCTCTCCTATTGACTATGCGTTTGGCCGCATTAGGAGGTAAATGCCCATGATCGCCACGCTGGACAAGCGGGTTGGCGATCGCAGTAACGTGTCCACTATGATGACGCTGCTGCCCGTCATCAATATTTTATCAAAGAATGGTCACTGACTGAATGGTCGACTCTTACGACACCCGCAGGATGAGTTGGGGTGGTGACAAATGTATTCTTACTGCCGTCACCACACGGCTAACGGCTACGGGTGGGGATGTGTAAATTTAAGCAGCGTAGTCCATGGAAGGTAGTCTGTATACCAGTAGTAACGTCGCGGAGAGTTAATGAAAGCGCCTTACGAAACGACTCAATCGTAATCAACGGGTGACTTCGATCGAGGTTCTGGAGTAATTGTTTTAATTAATTGCTTCGTTCAACCTTTGCTTCTAGTTGTTACACACGTAACATCCAGATAACGGCGCTGGAATGTTCTAGGGCTTATTTTTATGACGTG
>JALPQI010021339.1:0-20970 GCA_025490895.1 Thaumatotibia leucotreta
ATAAATTTTAACTAAAGTTTAATTTCAACATAAAAATTTATTATGCTAAAAAAAACTCACTTGGTTCCACTTAAGTACTACATAAACGTGACCGCCATCGATTACTGAATTAGAAAAATGGGTTCCTGTTCACCGATTAAATTCCACCGTGTATACTTCTTTGTTTGCTAATTTTGGCAACATGTTGCATGAACTTTGCTTCAGGAGTGTGGAAAGTGCGGTGAAATCGGTGTCGCCAAAACTTTTGTCGTTTTCAAAGGTTTCTTACTACTCCATTTAGATTTACTAATACATTGTCAATATTGGCAATATATTGATTATATGGTGTACTTGACTAATTAGTTGAATACTCGTGTAAAAAAAAACAAAGAATGAAAAGAAAAGAGACTTCGGGAAAAAGTAACATCCATTCGTATTAAAGCATTTTTTTTTATTTTGTCCGTTTTCAAAATTTTTAATTTACGGGTATATTTCGGGTTATTGCTACTCAAAATCACGAGCTCTTTCGATCCCAAAAGGAACCAAAAATTTCACACAGTCATGTTCCGGATTTCCTCCTTTGTTACCACCATATAAGGTGTATGGAAAATGGTAACAAAATAGAGAAAAACTACAAGGGTATTTTTTCCCATTGAGATCGAAAGAGCGCGTGGTTCTGAGTAAGAATAACCGCACTCTTAAATAAATTTATTTATTTATTTATTTAATCTTTATCGTACAAAAGGCGGACTTAATGCCACAGAGCATTCTCTACCAGTCAACCTTAAGGCAAAACAGAAAAGAATGTGGGCGGTGCAACTTGCAAACTTAATAAAAAGACATACTAAAATAGGATACATACATACATAAATATACCTACACTTACATAAATATATGCATAAATATATAATAATAGAAATATATAAATATACTACAATATAATATATCTTACCATAAATTGTATACAGTTGTAAGAAAATAAATTCAAAATTATGAAAATTGACAAAATAAAAAGAAAATCTGTAACATTTGCTGTCCTCTCTGGTCCCGGGTCTGAGGGTGACGGAGTATATAGATTATCGAGAGAACTGCATCAATCAGCAATCTTTGCTATACCTACTATTCAACAGGTGGGTTACAACAACAACAACCCCAGGTGGGTTAGGCCACTAACACGAAGTTCAACGGTTAGAAGTGTCAAAAATGTTTATACTTAGCTAGTCAACCCTGTGTTAATTGGTAAACCTGAGAGTGTGCAAATAGGGCTTAACGTCCACGTTACACGCTATTTGCACACTAATAAGGTCCATCTTATCTATGCAATTTAAACATCGACAAAACACAGGTCGATAAAATTCAAAATTATGCTGCCTTTGGCCAGTTCCTTCATGCGTAGGAAAATGATAAAACCTACAAAAAGTTTAAATTATATGGTGAAAAAAAAATCAACAAAACTAAGTCAATACCCGATATAGAATCATTAAAACATACTTACAACAAATAAATAGAAAAACAGCAATTTTTATAAAATTGTCCGTATTCCTAAAATGAAAGTTTTACTATTTAACGCACATATTATACATGGCATAATATAGAATATAACGATGAAATAGGCACACAATCATTTTGTGAATTTGATAAAGCTAACGGAAGAACTGATATAAAATATACGGTAGCCTTGTGACATACAAATTGTAATTTAATTAGCAATTTTTATTGTTACAAGATAGAGCAACTACTTAGTTACATTCAACTGTCTAAAAAAACCACTGTTTTGAAATGGAATAATCTTTAAGATTGGTTTTTTGAGTTGAATCTTGAAACTGCATTGCAAGAATGTACGCTACGATACAAGTGCAAAAAAACTAAGTTCGATACGACTGGAGATAAATTAAAACACTACCGAAGGGAGGGATAAATTAAAGCACTGCCGAAGGGAGTGCTTTAAATCGACACGAGTTACGAATTTCGTTTTCGCACGTGTATCGTACGACGTTTTTCAGTACAAATGGCACTCCGAAGATTTCGACCTGACATAAAATAAACCAGTTTTCGCACTAGCGCTTAAAAAAAGCGCCATCTGTACTGAAAAAAATCTATTAGGGGCGGGCGTGTCTATACTGCTCTGCTAAATAATAATAAAGAAAATAAGGGTTAGGTACCGAGTTGGTGGCTGTAATTTAAAAATACTTATTTAATGTACCTACCTATATCTTTTTTTAACAATAAAAAATAGCATTTCTTAACAGTTTAACTTTATTGCAGTAATTATTAGCGAATCAAAAAATTACCCTACTTATTTAGGTAATGAACATGTTTTTTCCGTGGACCCTTCATATAGGTTCGTATTATTGATCGCTTATAGAAAATAAAATTTGTCGCTCTTCTTCAGAGATAAAAGCTGTTACACAAAATTTAACTTAACACATATAGTATAACTTTAAACTTCTGTTGTAAAGGTGCTCATATTGCTCGCGACGTTGCCGCGTTAGATAGCTATGGCCAACCGGGAGTAATTTAAATATACAATGTTGTTAATTACATAAAATATTGTGTGCTACTCCGAGGTTTTCTTTCTCAAAAACTGGTTCCCATGCCTGCTTTATCCAATAACGCCTAATCATATTCAAAGGAATATTCCCAGTCTTAAAATGGCAAAGGTTTGTTTTGCCAAAGTTTTCGTCACGTTGGCCGGTGGAGGTTTTGCGAAACGGCGAAAGAATGTTCGAGAGTTTGCTCGGTGATTTCATTCACGGCAACTTTGGCCACGTGGTTGGTGTCACATGCAAAAATAAGCTGTTCAATGCGAGTAATTATATTTTCAATAGGTGATCTTGATTTCTGTTTTTAATATTTGTAAAATTTCATGAAATCATCGACTATTTTAACGTAAGTACGAATTTGTAAGTACAAAATGTATCCTTCCTAGTTAGTGTACTCACCTTATTTTTATTAATGTCATTGCTGTAACCTCTGCATTGTATGGTTCAAACGCCATACGTTAAATTACGAAATTCACTTTTGATCTTTTACAAACATTTTTTAACGTACCTATGTCCATTTTTTTAATATTTTGCATTATCGCCAGCCATTTCTTAAACTAAAACTGTGGATGCAGTGAGTAACTATCAAAAATACCTCACAAGTATAAAACAAATTAACATAAACATTATTACAATAGAACAAGTAACTAAAATCTACAACATCACTACATAGCAGAGTTGGGCAAAAAGTAATATGATTACTTCTGTAAATTACTTTTGTATTTGTACTTTGTAATATAAATTACAAAGTACACATACAAAAGTAATCGGAAGGAGTAATCACATTACTTTTTGCCCAACTCTGCTACATAGTATAAAATAGTCACTTTTTCTGTCCCTATGTCCCTTTGTACGCTTAAATATTTAAAACTACGCAACGGACTTTGGTGAGTTTTCTTTTAAATAGGTAGAGTAATTCAAGAGGAAGGTGTAGTATAGTGGAGGATGTAGGTATAGTGCCCGTGCGAAGCCGGGGCGGGTCGGTAGTACTTTATAAATATTCAATTTATTTTTGGCCCTTCTGAAAAATCGTTATTTGGCGGTTACATCAACGTATTGACGATAATAGTTACTAATGATACAAGAGCCGCAAGCGTGTTTTTCTGCTGGAGTGTCGGTGCTCTTAAAACAGGAACGAATTGTTTTAAACTGACAGGAGTTAAATAAAAAGCGTACACAACACGATTATCATATCTTACAATGCATCATGCGGAAAAAAATATAAGAAACGGCATTAAAGGAAAAAAGACAATCTCAGGAGTAACAACCAGACCGTGCAGAAAAGTAGGTACTATGAAAATTAATTTTAGCACACGTGCAATATTATATCACTTTCTGTAAGTCTAGTAATGAGAGCACTTTTTGAGCATACATTTAATGTAAAATACATGCGTTGCTCAGCTCGAAGTTGCGATAAAAATAACACAAGTAAGACGATCTATGACACGGCTGGTATAGATTTCATGGTTTTTTTTTATACCACGTCGGTGGCAAACAAGCAATACGGCCCTCTGATGGAAAGCAGTCACCGTAGCCTATGGGCGCCTGCAACCCCAGGGGTGTTACATGCGCGTTGCCGACCCAATAAGAACTTGTACACTCCTCTTTTGAAGAACCCCATACTGTAGTCCAACGGGAAAACCTCGGCAGGGAGAATGTTTGAGAATAATCTCAAGATTCGTAGCAATATATCCAAATTGTGAGTTTGCCATTTAAGAGCCAGTCGTAGACGCAGCTACACCGCGTAGCAATCTACGCGCTACGCGGCCTTGAAGTTGCGAATCTACGCGATTCTAAGATGAAGCCCGCAGTGTTATTCACTAAGGAAACCGCCTTGCTGTCAGCGCTGCGGCAGTGTCGAGCCTAAAAATGGTATTCACGAATGTACTTTAAACGACACTAGTGCTCGGCGACAATGCGGCGTGAGCTGGAACTACACCGCGTCGAGAGTTTGACGTTTAATGTACGAACTTCATATTCTCTAACGAAAAACAGCGACGAACTCGCCCACAACCTCGCTCACACCCTCGATTCCTAATGTCAAATAAAACAGCTAGGATTTTAGACAAGGCTGTCGAATGTGTAAATAAGAGAATAGCATAGCCGAATGGAATGGAATTTATCTTTTGTTAATTTATATTTAGGGAAACGTCAGGATTATTTTGAACGTAAGTTTACTCGATTAAGACCCGTTTCTTGTTAAAATATGAGTGAAAATCGTGAACATTTAAAGCAATAATTATATAGAATGGAATTTCTTTATTTGTTGTAAAAGTTGAATATAAATGCTTATATAAAGAAACTTATACCAAAAACCTCACCAAAAACAATCCTGCTCTGATGAAAAGAAGCCTCAAAATACGCCTTTTTTCAGCTAAGCTACAAATATATACACTCTCTATAACTCATAATTATGATTAGAAATTACTTACCTTCTTACAGGAAAAAATAAATGTTCTAAAATTAGAATTCGATATCCTTAGTGACTTTTTTATGTGACGGAGGTAGACAACAAAGCTCTCAGCCAACATGATGGAAAGCAGGAACTGAGGCCCATGGACATAGTGACCAAAAATCGCATATGCGCTGCCAGGACTTAGATGGATTGCCTCTATCTATGCCAGTAATTACACCGGCTATTTCACCCCCAAATCGAAACACAGCAGTGCAAATACTGCTATTTAGCGGCAGGTTAACGGGTAAGACGGTGGTAGCTATCCGGGCGTACACTATATACACGAGGTCCTACCACCAGGAAAAAAAGGACTGATAGATACATAGATTAATTTGTTTCTTAATGAAAATTACATGTGATTTGTTAACAAATAGCACAAAAAGATCGTCAAATGTATATAAAATAATAATAATAAAACAAATTCTACATCAATTAAATTAAAAATCAATGCATAATTAAATTCACAAAAAGATCGTCAAGTGTATAAAAAACAATAAAATTACAATATATTCAATTTAAAATTAAAATGTCTAAACTAGATTGCAACAATGTCAATATTATGTATAATAATAAGGTTATTTTAATAAGTATATTTTTTGATGTGTTCACTTACGGAATACATTGAATTCATCAAAAATATTTTTTTCAATCGGTTTTCAAACATATCGTGTGATGTTTCATTTCAACTGTGGACCCTTGAGTGTGACTGTACGGAGTAGTGACGATATGCCCATGTGATTAAGCACGTTGCGGCATTGTCCCAGACACAACTTTTCGACAATCGAAATTGTTCAACAGTTCGCGAATGTTTGCGGGACTTCAGCCAGTCTCCGTGTTTTTCACGTTGGTATTCGGAGCACGTTGTTTTAGCCGTGCACGTTTTAGTAACCGGAAAAGTTGGGAAAGAAATAAAAATCGGATTATTCAATATTCAATAAGTACCGTGTGGTGATGGCAGTAAGAATACATTGGTTACTACCCCAAATCTTCCCGTGGGTGTCGTAAGTGTCGGCTAAGGGATTAAAATGTCACTGACCATTTATTTATTGACGATTGATAATGGGCATCAGCTTCATCATAGTGGACATTACTGCGATCGCCAACCAGCTAGACAAGCTGATTGGCGATCGCTATTTGTTTCCCCTGACTTGATTTATACACATGCACATATGTATACACAAATTCCTCAAATCTTCATTCATTCAAATATTGATAAGTTATTTTAAGTATCTTTTCTGAAATATTCCGAATTTTGGTTAATGTAGTACAGGCTTTGCCTAGTGCACGAATCGGACTAACTATTGTTGCAAAAGATTCCATGAATAAATAAAAGGTTCATGGAAAGAACATGTCTAGTCAATTCAAATTACAGAAGGAAAAATCACCTTACTTTTAACGGAATAAAGTGTCTATTTGCCCTGATTTTTTAAGCACTGGACATGTTTTTTCCGTGGACCCTTCAAGCCCCTTTGAGCCCTGTGGTGACGGCAGTAAGAATACATTTGTCACCACCCCGACTCTTCCCGCGGGAGTCGTAAGAGTCGACTAAGGGATTGAATTAGTATCACTAACCATTCTTTGATTTGATTGATGACGGGCGTCATCATAGTGGACATCTTACTGCGATCGCCAACCCGCATGCCCAGCGTGGTGATTATGAGCATTTACCTGCTAATGCGTCTATACGCATAGTTAATAGGAGAGGCCTACGTCCAGCAGTGGACTGAGATAGGCTGATGCTGATGATGATGATGATGATGATGATGATGAATACGAATCGAGCCATGCGTCTTCAGTAAATCAAAATCTCTATTTGTTACGTTTATTAAATGTGATCGAAAGTTCGATTTACCATTGCTTCACGCGTTAAAAAATGATAAAGAAATAGCAAAGCACTCCATACAATTAGGGCAGACGATAACAGTGACACACATGCGTTATCGATGCGTAGACAAACAAACAAACATATCTGATTAGTATCGAGACGAGTTTTAGGCTGTTGCATAATCTGTGACAAGGACGCTAATTTTAGGACTCACTATAGGCCCAACGTGTTTAGACAAGTTGCCAATTGCTAACGCTTAATCGTTAATCGTAAGCGAAAGGCAGCTAACTGTTTTTGTCGCACTAATGCGAAAGAGTTGACAGAGAGGGGAAACTACGATACGCTACTAAGCGTTAGCGATTGGCAACTTGGCTAAGCATCCTGATTAGTATCGAGACGAGTTTTAGGCTGCTGCATAATCTGTGACAAGGACGCTAATTTTAGGACTCACTATAGGCCCAGTACTTCGAGTAGACGTACCAAGAGTTGGTCAGTAACGTTTACGTTAGGAGAGGTGACACATACACACTCCGGCAATGAAAACGGGTCAGGTGGTTTTTTTCATAGAAAATGATGAAATGCAAACATGGAGATTTCAAATATTTTTTAAACATAAAATCGTAATAAATCGTATCGTAATCGTATAGTGTACGTAAAATCTAGTTTTAAATCAGGTTGTATTGGAATTTCTCTAAATTTATAAATAAATCCAAAAAAACTTTAAAATTGTCGTTAGGTCAGTTTGTATAGACAAAAATGTAGACCGTTTAAGAAAACCATCTATGTATGGTAAATCGAGTTTTTAAATCATGAATTGCTATTTTTTTTTCTACGGAGTCATCTGACGATAAAGTTCCGTGTTTTTCGGATCGAGTGAAAACTTCAGGGAAATTCCAATACAATCTCATGTTAAAAACGGTTCCACTTGTATTATAAATACCTATTTATTTTAAATATTTGTAATCAGCATGTTTCCACTATTTTCTATGAAAAAATCCACCTGAGCCGTATTCATTGACCGCAAGTGTATATTCGGCATGCGTACTGCATCACCCGTACAGCCGTACACGTCGGGCACGATGTCAAGCCCGATATGACAGTTCGAAAATATCTGACTATAATTTTATCCCATTCGGCGACAAGACAGAGAGAGACAAATCCTCGAAATTTGCGAATATCGTTTTACGTGGTAGGGCCGCAGGAACCATGTCCGAGTGACGCTATAAATCAAGTCCTAAGTAATTTCATACTACTCCTAATTTTGACACGATTCCAGAATGAAATTATATTCCAATTATTTGAGTGTATATAGAGGTACATAATAACAGCGTAACAGAAACTCAATATTTATTCAGTCTAAAGAAAAGCGCTCCGGAAAAACGTACAAGCAGAAAAACAAGTAAGTCACAACTTATCTAAAGAATGTTATCTCGAGTGTCGGAAACGGGGAACAGTACTCTCACGCATTCCCACTGAGATAACTGAACAATCTGAACATCTAGTAACAGGAGATCAAAATTATCAATAATAATTACCGAATTAAAAGACAAAAACTACTTCAACCGATTTTTCAAAAATCCAATCTTCAGACCCCGACTTGTCCCGTGTGACCCCGTGTTGTGATTGAGGATTTTTTCATAGAAAATATTGGAAACATGCAAATTTGAATTTTTCCTAAATATTAATAGGATAAATGGAATCTTTTTTTAATAGGCGTGAATTGGCATGTCCCTGAATTTATCATTGAATACAAAATCTTTATATTGTCGTTAGATTGATTTGTAGAGACAAAAATATAGAACGTTAAAAAATCACTTACTATACTCGTATAAATTATAAATATTGGATGTCATATACCAAAGAAAAAAGATCAAGATCCGCAATGTCCGAGGTGGGAATCGAACCCACGTGCTCAGCTTTTGCGGCTAGCTACTACTGACTACTGGGGAAAAAATAAAAGTACAAATCAAAATATTTAGTTAATAAATAATTTAATTTGTGTATACACAATTACTTCAAAATCACTTACCTTAATAAGAGCTTTCAGATATGACACTATTTTTATATCTGCGGAGTCGTCTGACGATAAAGTTATGTATTTCTTAGATTTGTTGAATATCTCTGGGGATATTCCAATACAAAATGATGTTAAAAACTATTCCACTCTTACTGTACATGTAAAAAAAAATATCTGCATGTTTCTAGTATTTTCTATGAAAAAGACCCCTGTATTCATTGACTGCGAAATTTCGAGTATTTGTCTCTGTCACTCTAATGACGCCTTCGTTGGAGTGACAGAGATAAAAATTCCCGAATTTCGCGATTTCGTAATTCGCGGTAGCGAAATCCGCATATTTCCGCTGGTTTAATGAATTATTATGGACTATCACTAGTGCTATGAAAAGTTATAAAAGTAGGTATTGCGTGTAATACTCTGTGTTTACTCATGCAATTTATCTAATTCTATTTTTATGACCGTGAATCAGTCCGGCACTGAAGGGACTCTCTGTTTATCTTTGTCGTAATATTACTTACTACTATGTATGCAAAGTAATGGTGCTTATATTATACACCATGATGCATACAATCTTTTCATCACACTTGCGGACAAAAAAAAAGTTTTAAGACAAAATATTATTTTATGACGTACTGACATTTCTATTACTACCTAGGGAATTTCACTTTTCTATTACTCCCGCTACGCATGCAAGCAATGGCGCGCTTAGACAGCAAGTGTGATGAAAATAATGTAATATTTACCCCTAAATTCAAAAATAGGAAAATGGACATCATAAAAAGAAATGTTCAGCCATCGAATTATTTTTGATTAGTGTTTTTTATAACTACCACTAACGATTCTTTTAGCATTGATAAATGACATCTTAATTTAGAATCAATCAATTTTCAACAGATTAAAAAAAAGAGCATGTTCTCAATTCAAATGCATGTTTCTTTTGTATAATCCTGTGGCTCCTGCGGGTGTCGTCACTCACCATTATTTGATAAAGGATTGATGATGGGCAGCAGCGTCATCATACACATTACTGCGATCGCCAATCCGCTTGCCCAGCGTGGCGATTATGGGCATTTACCTCCTTATGCTATACGCATAGTTAATAGGAGAGGCCTACATCCAGCAGGGCATTTCTTAGAGCGTAAACGGACATCTCATTCATCTGATCAAGTTTTCATGGAAGTGGCTGAATGATTTGAGGTTGGTTTTGGTTGTCTTATAGAGAAACGGGTGCATTATCTGACGGCCGAAAATGGTATCAAAAGATGCAGCCACTTACAAAAAAACGTGACCAGGTGAATGAGATGTCCCGCGTTTACGCTCTGAAAAATGCCCAGCAGTGGACTAACATAGGCTGATGATGAAAACTATCACTAACGATTCTTTTAGGATTGTTTAATGACATCTTAATCTAGAATCAATCAATTTTCAACAGATAAAAAAAGAGCATGTTCTCAATTCTAATTATTTTTTTGTATAATTCTAACAGTTTTCCAAAAGCTTATCCCAAACTTGAATAAAGGAAGCGACGTAACGGCCAGCGGCGCGCGCGCAGCGCACTTTCACTGTGAACTACCGGGGGCGGGGCACCGCGGCCTACATTCGCGGTTACGTCACGATGTACGAAGCAATGTCACTGTGATGCGCTACGTTACGCGAGGCGGAATAAATCGCTCTTGATCACGCGTATTTTTAGGCTGTTTCATGTAGTTAAAATATATTTTCTGCATTTTTATTGTTTGCAGTATGCACAATAAAATACATATACCGGGTGTCCCAAGATAATGGGACATGAAGTGTAAGTACTCTAACTGTTTGAGACTTTATCTTATTTTTAACTA
The DNA here is from genome assembly GCA_025490895.1 of Thaumatotibia leucotreta. NCBI lineage: Eukaryota > Metazoa > Arthropoda > Insecta > Lepidoptera > Tortricidae > Thaumatotibia > Thaumatotibia leucotreta. The sequence continues at coordinate 10,658 of JALPQI010021339.1, forward strand.
GCGACCCGCCCCGGCTTTGCACGGGTACTATACCTACATAACACTGTATACTGTATTTTATCGAACCCACGTACTCGTACGTGGGTTCGATCCCCACCTCGGACATAGGTGATCTTGGTCGTTTTTCTTTGGTATATGACATCTAATATTTATAATTTATATAGTATTAAGTAGTGTGACTACTGGAGAAAAATAAAAAAAAGTACAAATCAAAATATTTAGTTAATAAATAATTTGATTTGTGTTTTCACAATATGTTAAACAAGAGTAAGTATTCCTTAATAGACAAAACAGTCAATATTAAAAGTATGACTTGAAACGTGATATTTTATTTACGAAGTCTATTTGATGAGTTCTTAATTTGTCGGCACTGCTGTAAATGACATCATGCTTGGGGTAGTTTACATAGTTAATACTCATTTTACGTAACTAATAATGGAAATTAGCATTATATCATCATCATCATATTCAGCCGTTATTCGCCCACTGCGGAGCATAGGCCTCTCTTCTTGTACGCCATTGGTCCCGGTCCTGAGCTAACCTCATCCAAAAGTGACCCGTCCTCTTTCGAATATCGTCCACCCATCGAGCGAAATTAGCATGACTACTTATAGATAAATGTGGTTCTTAAAATGTTGCAATCACCTACTGTTTCACTATTTTAATTTGTTTCCGCTACACAAAGGTTGTCTGGAAGAGATTGTGAGCCTGTTGTGTACCTCTATGTATAATCGTCTGTTTTAACCATGTTTTCTTTTTTGTTAGAGTGTGCAATAAAGAGTATTCTATCTATAATCTCATATTAATATAAAAACATAATAAAAATAAATACATAAGAGCGTCAGGCACAAGTAGTAGGTACCTACTTAAGTAATCTGGATTAACAATATTATTTTAATCGTATTATGACTAAGTCGTAACTCCTCGCTACTAGAATTGTACGCACAAAAAAATATCTTATCTTTCCATAAAAGTACATAAGTTGACTGATAAAAACCAATGGAATTTCATCAGATACAATAACTACAAATCTGATAAGGAATGCCGTTCTTGTTTTAGTACCGTCTATTTATAGGTTAGTGTTTATTTTTAGCGTGCCTAAAATACATTTTTGTATCTATTACATCATGATAAGAATTTGTTTACAGCGTGTTACGATAATAAAACAATTAACGGGAGTATACAGTTTCTACGCGAATTAGGTAAACATTTTATTAAAACGTTGGTATTAGTAGAATAATATTATTAGGGTAGATTCTTACATAAATTGAAAATATAGGTAAAATGTATGTAAAATAAACAAAACGCTGAAAAGTAACTCCCTTATTCATAAAAGTCTCCTAATTTAACAAGCCGCTAAGTATTGTCGTGGCAATCTTTGGAGGAGGCCTATGTTCAGAAATGGACGTCTTTCGGCTGATATGATGATGATGAAGTATTGTTTGTCCCTTTCGGTTTTATAGAAAAAATAATAATACCGAAAAGGACTAACAATACTTAGCGGCTTGCTAAGTTAGGGGATGTTAATAAGAGGGTATGTAGGTAAAATAAAGACAACACAGTCACTTTATGTACCATTTCGTACTTTGCTACAGTGACAAATTAGTCACATTGTAACCAATTGGTATATAAATAAATAAATAAATATCTTGGGACATCTTACACAAATCGACCTAGTCCCACGGTAAGCTCAATTAAGGCTTGTGATGTGGGTACCAAGTGACGATATATATAATAGATACATAGATACATATAGATACTTAAATACATAGACAGCCATGACCAAGGAACAAACATTTGTGATAAATAAATACACAAATATTGTCCTCGCCGGGATTCGAACCCGAAACCTCCAGCTTCGTAGGCAGGGTCACTACCAACTAGGCTACGGAGGCCGATAATATAACAAATGTTGTTTTGAGATATTTTAAAAATATGCGCAAAGATAAATAAGTAGTTTTAACAATTTTAACCTGATATCATAAACCTAACAAGCACTTAATATTTAGTAAAATACCTACATTCATTGATACACATATTTACAAGCTTCTAAAGCTATGAGAATTAATCATCCCTACACAGTAGGTATCACATCTATTAAATAACATTTCATTGTTATTTAATAGCTATGTGCATCTTATGAATGAACCCTTACAAGGCACTATCTTTTGACATAATTTCCCATTCATGAAAACAACAAGTTATCGGTTACGATTTCGTAATACGAACGTCATCAGTGCCACCTCCGTCCATTCTTGGCTCGATGCATGGACAATACGGACATTAGGGTGCGTGTACGCATTTTGACATTTCGTGCGAGTTAGATTATTTTTTATTAATTTTGAAAGTCCTTTATAACAAATACATATCGAATGAGTTAGATTTTGAAATGTAAAAGTTTTTTGGAAAAGCAATGAAAATTGTTTGATTACACGCGAAGTGAATTTTACATCATTTTTTACTGAGACATGTAGGTACTTAATTAATATAAAATAATAAAAAAAAAATTTAATAGATATGCCTTGGGACAATTTTATTTTAATACATTTACGGCATATTTTACAAACCCCATATATTTATATCCGCCACTAGGTATCCCTTTTCCCAGGCATATAAAAGAAAAGAATGGCTAACATTTGTCTGACAGATATACAGTTTCGGGTTTGGCCCCATAGTAAAAGTTGTTTAGTACCTATGATCTAAATATTAATGGGTTTCTTTCTTTGCTCTTCGAGGTGATACATACTGTATTTGATACGCGGTTAATGTTAGCTCGACAAGTTTCATATTAATATTACACATTATATTATTTACCCAATTTGCACTTTCAGGAAGTTTACTTCCGGCTATATTTATAATAATTATTAAGGATTATTGAAATTCTGTATTTCTTATTAACATATATTTTAAAAACAATCGATTAAATATTGAAAAAAGTAATTCATTTTTTATGATGAATTAAAATCGGTACATGAGTTAATAATTGCAGTAATCAACGAATATTTCTATATTTTTGAGTTAAAAATTACAATATCACCAAACAAATAATCATATACACAAATAATCCACAAACAACACATAAAAGTCACTCATTCTAATTTTAGACACAAAAAACCTAATTATTCCACTCTCACGCATCCAAGGTCATAGAACTCGCGTGTACGCGCATCAAAAAAAATCACATAGCGCGGTCATTGACCCCCGAAACTGTGGCCGTTGCACTCGCTTCAGATGCACTTTGATAGTGGCGGCGATAAGCTTAGTTGAAAGAAAGCCGCGACAAAATGGCTGCGTTGAAAGAATCGAACTTTGTTGGTTTCAGTTTAAGTTTTAGGTTATATGTTTATCTATGTTTAATGATTTTTACGTTAAATGATTGTGTACGTTTAATGTTTCGAATAATAATGCTTTGTTTTATATTAGATGTCATATACCAACGTTGGGATTTGAACCCGTGAACAGCAGCGAAAGGTGTGAGGAAGTCACGTCAAACAAAAAAAAACGATAAAAAAATACTTGCTTTTATAAAAATGCTTTGTATATCTGGAAATTATATTTGATTAATGTTTAATAAATTGTTTGAGGAAAATAAGACATAATAATAATTTGATGTGAACTTTTTTATCAGCCGCTGTAGCTTAGTAGTGACCCGGCCTGCGAAGATGAAGGTTCCGGGTTCGGATCCCGGCGAGGGCATTATTTGTGTATTTATTTATCACAATTATTTGTTTCTTGGTCGTGGCTGCAGTTTATTTATTTATTTATTTACTATTACTATTTATTTGATATCACCATCACAAGCCTTAATTGAGCTTACCGTGTGACTAGGTCGATGTGTGTAAGATGTCCCAAGATGCTTATTTTTTTATTTACGGAAAAATGAAATTTGTTGTCAAAAATAGATTATTACATTAATACAATAGTAGACAGGCATGTATTAGTTTCCGTAAAAATGACAAAATCACAAGTGCCCAGTGCCTTTGTAAAACAGAATCCCTTACATTAATTTGTACCAAAACGCATCGCAGATTAAAAACTAAGCATTGATTTGACTCGCCGACCATTCGCTTCGTTCACAGTAAATAGAGCAAATCAATATAATATTCCGGTAACGAGAATACGCCTCTCAAATGGCCCGGCATCTGCGTGCAATGCGATTCGGGGTTAATGAACTCTAGCATTGTATAGATACATGCTGGCAGCTTCCGGGAGTACCTGATAGGACAAGATAAACCTCTTTTACGGAAACTTCTAATAATGTCATACTTAAAAGTTTTAATAGTCATTTCGAGTGGCATAATAAGTGTGGCAGATGCTTCTGGATTTTTTAAAAAGTATTAAGTAATTTATGATCACGTTTATTTGTTTATGTTTGTGTTATGTTTGGGTTACAAATCCCGGTTTTTGATATGCTCGCGCGGGGATACAGATGCAACACGTAGAGGCCTTTGGAAGAAATTGGCTGTGTTGTACACCTTTTTTTGTTATGGATACCATCCGGGCCGGGGGCAACCGGGAGGTTATGTCCGACTCATCATCAGCCTATGATAGTCCACTGCTGGACGTAGGCCTCTCCTATCAACTATGCGTATAGACGCATTAGGAGGTAAATGCCCATAATCGCCACGCTGGGCAAGCGGATTGGCGATCGCAGTAATGTGTCCACTAATGACGCTGCTGCCAATCAATCTTTTATCAAATAATGGTCAGTGACACTTCAATCCCTTAGTCGACTCTTACGACACCCGCAGGAGGAGTTGGGGTGGTGACAAATGTATTCTTACTGCCGTCACCACACGGCCCATGTCCGACTCGCACGAACTAAACCCCAGGATGCTTAGCCAAGTTGCCAATCGCTAACGCTTAGTAGCATATCGTAGTTTTCACTCTTTGTCACTCTTTCATATTAGTGCGACAAAGACAGTAAGCTAGCTGCCTTTTGTTTACGATTGACGATTAAGCGTTAGCGATTGGCAACTTGTCTAAGCACCCTGGGGTGTTCCACTGCTCGCTCTGACCTATCCAAGATCCCATTCTGCAATCGTTTACGATAAGCGATACTCATAAATGAATGAAAATGGCAGATTCGAACGAAAAGTCACGTGAACATTTCCGTAATACATTATTATGGTCATGTGACTTATCGCTTATTATTGCTAGGCCTGAGAGCTAAGTCTTCAGTCAAATCTATACTTGTCGCGTGTAACTTCCGCCTGGGGGGTTACCATGACGTACTATGGGCTTGTCCATTAATCACGTCATACTATTTTGGCCTGTTTTAGACCCCCCTCCCCCTATACAGTATGACGTCCCTTTCTCTCGACCTAAACTGAATCGCATCAGTACGTCATGGTAACCCCCTGATCTCTAGACTTCTATCGTCATTTCTGCAACTGTGACGAAATCCAAATCATCGCCAAAATGTATGTCAGTCATTATTGACATTTCCCGCGCGCCACTTTCCATCAGTCAAGTTTACTGACGTAACTCACTGGGACATTGGGTCTGGGTCTTGCATAAGTTTTCGAGTTGCATAAGGTGTGAAAGTCGGTCGCCGTGCTTCCGTGGTTATGTAAGCGACACAGTTCTTGCGGAGATTTTGGTGAGCGGATTTTATTGAGAATGGCCTGATTGGGGACTGGTGGAGAACGAACTGATCTCGATCATTATCGCTTTCGGCATCGTCTTAAGTGAACCAGTTCACTAATAGACGAAGCGTATACCACAACTGAGAGTCGCCAGATATTGTACAAGTTTAGTATAGAAGCGAATCGTCGCTTCTTAAACTGCATGATATGACAACCTGACTCTGACAACCTCCGTAGCCTAGTTGGTAGTGACTCTGCCTACGAAGCTGGAGGTTCCGGGTTCGAATCCCGGCGAGGGCATTATTTGTGTATTTATTTATCACAAATATTTGTTTCTTGGTCTTGGCTGTCTATGTATTTAAGTATCTATATCTATATATATATCGTCGCCTGGTACCCACATCACAAGCCTTAATTGAGCTTACCGTGGGACTAGGTCGATTTGTGTAAGATGTCCCAAGATATTTATATTTATATATTATATAATTGAGGATTGTCTTTGTAAAAGGGCTTATTTCCACTATGTTCATAGACATTATTTCACTTACAAAAAATAACTATTGTTCATATAGAGTGGTAATAAGCATTTTGAAAAGACGTTCCCCAATTGCTCTTCTTTGGGAATAGTCTGCGTAAAATCCGAATACTGATGTTCAAGGCAGAAATATGTAATTTCCCACGACCTTTATCAAGATCTTAACTATCGACATTCAGGAATATCTTTTTTAGTACAGATGGTGCCTTTTTTAGGCTCTAGTGCGAGACGTGGCTCATTTTACGTCAGGTCCAAAACTTCGGAGGGCCATTTGTACCAGAAAACGTCGTACGAGACACGTGCAAAAAGGAAATTTGTAACTCGTGTCGGATTTCCTGATTTTCGCACTAGTGTCGTAATATACTATTCTTTAATTTAGGCGTGAATCGTAATAAACAAACATACAAATAATGTTAGTTTGCGATTTACAATAGTAACATTCTCAATGTTAATCTCTAAAAATGTTGATGTCCCAGATATTTCTAGTTTATCCACTACACGGGGCCCTAAACACGATGACCTATATAAGTATTTCATGCGCCCTATGATAATTGACGAACATCTTTACAAAAGGGCTTACGGACTATGACTCCCATACATCAATAAGTCCTTTTGAAGTGCCTCAATTGTCTAGTGCCGCTGTGTCTGCTCGAACATTTGTTTGAAAGATTGAACTTTATTGCTTGGGGAATAAAAGGCTAGCTTCTATCAATAGATTCCAAGAGCATGTAAGTTGGTATTCAGATACAACGACTGCAAAAAGATACTAAGACCCTTAGAGCAGCAAAAATCTTGTAATATTGTATCATGATCAGAGATCGGACAAATGTGCGTCATTGTTCGCAATAATATGGACATGACTACAAAGTTGAATAAATGAATAACTAAACGAATAATTAAATTTTATGTCGAAGCTTTAAGATGATTATTTACGAAGGTTTTCATAGCTACCGGTGTCAAATAGGTATTTTTTCGTAAATGATTAATTGATTGATTATTTAATCATTTTTGGAGTCATGTCCTTATTATTGCGAACAATGACGCATATTTGTCCGATCTCTGACCATGATATAACCCTTTTTCATATTTTAAAGACAAACGGGTTTTAATAGCGTAAACTTACGTTTCATATTATCCTGACGTTTCGGGATGACGTATCTGCTGCGAGCACAGGTGTAACGTCATGCCCGAAACACGATAAGTTTGTCGTTAAAACATTAGTGATAATCTGATAATAAGAATAAGAAATGTTTATTATACGTAGCACAAAACAAAATTTGGTTGGTTATATTAATAATTTACATGAATTGCGCTAAAAGGTCTTCACTCAGCATGATGTCCCGCAGTGAAATTCACTACGTGACGCTGTTTTCAGTGAAGCCCATATGGACTAAAGACACTATCATCTATTATAACATCATCAAAACAAGTCGATACAGTTAGAACGTGGAATATCGGAAGGTTTTTACAAAACCGGTAATTTTTCGATATTAAAATTTCTAGTATCGGTTTTTCGATAATTTCGATATTTCAATATTAATCGTGAAAGTTTAAATCAATATAAGACCTTCATTTTCCCTGTAATTAAGAAGAACTGTTTGTTTGAAAGATGACATTTTGAGAGTGAGAGTGTATAGAGACGATTAGGAATTTATATGTTTTAAAATCTTGTCTTTGGTTGTCAAATTAATTGATTTCCTTTTGTTTCAGATCGTGCCACCGGGAGCTCTGTGTGATATCGTGCATTAACTCTTTAAAGTGACCTGCTTAAGGGTAGTTAGCGAAATTATCATGTGATTTATATTGTTTATTATACACGGATATATTAGTAGTAAGTCCATCTGCAGTCGATGCTATGAAGGCGGCAGATTACGTACTCGTAAATGGTCTAATTAAAACACGAATAAATGTAACCATGAGGCTGATGAAGGCAAAATTTTTACGATTGTCTATAGAGGGAGTCTTTTAAAAAAATGATAAAAAAGCTTCTGTAAATTTAAAAGCTGTCCAGCCTCTAAAATTGGTGCTTTATGAAGCGAAGGGTAATTAAGCCTTGGTCTAATGCGACTAAGACTGACTTTTTTGATACTTTTGCTATTTAAAAAGCACCATTTGAAAATATCGTGATGGTTACACTCTTTGTGCAATGTGTTTTACACATTTTTATGTGCTAGGGTGAATAAAACTGAGCATAGAGAAGTGAAACTATCAGTAGTTTAGATTGTATAGATGGTCTAAGGCCAATTGAAAACAAATTTTCGTGTAAAGCTAATGTCACATCCACGCTTTCATTCTGAAAAGTATGTAGTTTCTGCAAAACATACACAAGATGGTTTTTGAACTTTAAGAAAGATTGTTAACGGTGTTCAAAATATTTTAACGTATTTAAGAAACGTTGGTGTGGCCATGGCTTAGGGCCTCGCTAGCTGACACGGATCACCCGAAACGGGCATTCGTCTATAAAGAAATTGTATGAATGGCGCTAACTAGTGCGGGCGCGTGCGACGGATTTTAATACAGAGCGGGACCCGCGGCGTGCGTGGGCAGTTCTATGCGATTATTCTGTCGCACCAATCAAGTCATTACCATTCCCAAATTATTGACGAACTGCGTAAGAATAGTGGAGTCATTTTCGGTTATCTTGTAGCAGACGCATGTTTGTCTGCTATTCTGGCATAATAGTCTCGTTTGCCTTTATGAAACGGAAAACAAAGTGGTGATGGTAATGAACATCCGCCGTACGCGGCGGGCGTCCGTGTTAGCTATCGTAGGCAATTTAACCTTTGTGAATGAAGCCTATTCATAAGCTGTCGACTCATAATATAAGCGAGTTTTGGCCGCAATGAAGTGATCTCAAATTTAGCGGCTGCAACCGCTCGCTCATACTATCACTGCCATGTCTCGATATGTACTCTATTGACACTTATCGATAGAGTTTGTGCGGAAAATAAAGACATCTGGCTGCAAGGCACGCCTATATATTTCCGATGCCTTTATTTTCCGAACATACTCACGCAAAGGCTGCTGTAGATAATTCATTTGGTGGTTCACAAAAATATGGGGATAAAAATTTAGAGGTGATTAAAACGTTCACATATCCCATTTAGAGATGTCGCTAGACTCATCCAAGATTAATTTAATTAAGAATTATTGTAAAATCCACAAAAACATGGAAATGTGTGACTGATTTTTACCTTTTTATGGTCGGAATGAATATTTTTTAACTATATTGATACATTGAGATGCAATGTAGATTGTATTATAAAGTAGCGTAACTTGTAAATTTGGTTGTAAATAATCTTGAAAAATATCGCTTAGGTGTAAAACTCTTTTTCTATATTTTTGCTTCTGATTTTCTTCTGAATTCTAATAACCATTTAAATTGACTCGATACGCCTAGGATTGTTTATCCTGTATTTCTAAAGTTTACTATAAAAAACCTTTATTTTCGTTTTCTTATTATTAATTGATATGTGTACATAATATCGATTGAGCGTTAACGCTATGTGTAGGGTTAGCAGAGGGCTATTTTAACTATGAATTTTGTTGAGTTCTAAAATTTTATTCCTAAAAAGTACCTTCTATTAATTCTTATTTTTGTTAGATTTTATGTATGTTACTTTAAGTTTAAAATAAGGTTTAAATTAATTATGATTAAATCATTGTTCTACATAGGCACTGCCGTTGGGAAGTACAAGGTGTATTTATATGAGAATTGATGTAAATTTTCTATGCTACTTAATTGCGTATAACGTTACTGTAGTAACATGTTATAAGCTGCTTAAAATATTGTAATTGTAAAATATACTTTGATTGCCAACCCTAGGTACTAAGGTATCAGGAAAAAAACTTAGGGTTGGCACTCATTGTAAAAACGGGTCTCGAAACACATAGTTACCATATCAAATCCTATGATGTAAAATAGAGACTGCTACACACAGTTCATTAAGTTCACTACAATTTAGATGCCCACATATCAGAGTTTTACTTTTTTCTACTAATGATATTGCCAGTACAGAAGTTACCCAAAAATACCTCTTAGGTGTATTTATAAGATTTTAACTATTTCTCGATGATTTGGTGTGTAGTAGTCACATATAGTCGCAATTCTCCGTCCTGCTTGTATCTACCTAATATTAGTACATCCAAGATAATATATTTTGACTACTTACTATGACATATCTTTGTTA
>JALPQI010021340.1:0-18668 GCA_025490895.1 Thaumatotibia leucotreta
AGGACCTAACAATAGTTGCAAAGTGGCAACATTTTGACATCCCACACTGCCCCATTATTTGCTTGTGTTCGCACGCAATCCAGCTATTAGTCGTGTCAATACGCAGTACAATTACTTGTCTTGGTGCCATGACGTCTGGCTTTTTGCATTGTGTTTTTCTGAGGACTTTAATGCGTCGTCGTAATTTTTGAGGAGTCATGTGGGCTTTTAGTGTTTTAACGTTGTTTTGGTTGAGTGAGAATCGTTAAAGCCGTGACGAAAAAATTGGAGTTAAAAAAACATGGTATATATGTAGGGTTACCGAAATGATCGTACGAAATAGTATGAATTAGTGTATTTTATTTAAGAGTAACTCTTGTTGATGTAACTGATGAATGTAGCTGTCTCCATCTAACTCTGTCTAAAGCCGCCTCCTTGACTTCCTTGTACGACACAACGTCTACTTTCTCTTTTATTTGTTTCATGTAACTTCTTCTAGGTCTCCCTCTTCCTCGCTTTCCTTCAATCCTTCCATTAGATGGAAGGATTGAAGGAATCATCATAAGATGATGAGTGTGTTTTGCTTACATTTGATTCTTACTTCACTTGTTCTTTTTTTTAAAACATGAAACGTCAGTGCGGCCAAGTCCGACATATTCTATTTTGATGGAAAATCCGTCATATGCGTCTTATTCTGTAGAATTAGGGTCGGAAATCAGTTGGTAGACGGACTTTCCTGATAGACGGTCTTACCCGCATTAACATGTGTTTTGCTTATTAATGCTTAGCTACGTAAAAATTAGTAAAGTGGAATTGCTCTAAACTAAAAAGATGAAAGTAGTTATTCATAAAAAAACTTTCCGTAGCAACAAAATCTTGACGCAGAATCGCATCCGCCAAGAATAATAATGCCAGAAAATGCATTCCGTCAGATGTCAACTCAAGGTTGAGTTGAGATATTCGAGAATTGCGTATAATGACGAGTATTAAAGTTATTTAATCTACTAGCTTTTAATAACTATAGGGAGAATAAATAGTTAAAACAATATCCTACATCTACAGAAAAGGTAACATAATTATACTACATTTGATTTCCTAATAGTATTTTTTGTCTCACAATACGAGGATACAGAAGGATCTAACTATAAGGCCAGCTTTACACCTGTAAGTTCTTACGTAAGTTATAGGGACGGAGCTATACTAAGGAATGTTAGGTGAATATCAGTATCTCAGCAGTACAGGTGTACGGCTGGCCTAATGATAAGTGTTCAGTAAAGAATACATACCCTAAGTACTAATGTACTTGATAGTAAATATACCAACACTAAGTACTACAGTAGAGGTACCTTTAAACCTAAGCATGGTTCTTAGCAATACTGCAAATACTACTAAAATAGTGCATCACGATACAAGTGCGAAAAAACTGAGTGGCGATAAATTGAAACACGACCAAAGGGAGTGTTTTAAATCGACACGAGTCACGAATTTCATTTTTGCATGTATATCGTAGGTACAACGTTTTCCAGATATACAGATGGAACTCCGAAGTTTCGACCTGAAAAAAAAACCACTTCTCGCTCTAGTGCACCATGTGTACTGAAAAACAATTATGCTACAAATAAAATCTTGCTTGCAACGCGTATAACGTCAATTATTTACGTACTGGGGCCCGTTTCTCAAAAGCTTGTAACTTGTAAACCACTAATTGGAGTTCGAGGCCAAAGAATCTACGAAAATATTGCCACAACAATGAAATGTCCATACAATAGTAAATCCTTATTTTCTAAAAACAGACGTTGAGATATTTTATTTATTGGTAATTTTAATTCTTTAATTTATAGAAACAATATTATTTACTTATTTTCACGTAAATATAAGATATTTTAATAAAAACGGAATTATCCGCAATTATTAGTAACAAAGTTGGCATTGCGCTGGTATCACCTCAGGTGTTAATAACATTTGGTGCAGCAATTTAACTACACATAAATTAAAACCCTATTTCTGCATACGTTTAGAAAATTGCAGAATAATACATTGTAGCGTGCTTTATGTTCACATTTCGTATTCGTAAAATTCCTTTGACCTACAAATTTCTTTGTCAGTGCTATAGTTACCCATTTAAATTATCATAGATATCTAAAGGTGCGTTTAAACCAAAAGAGCATTCGCTGTTCTAGCGCCCGTTCTACAAAATCAACCAATCACGTTTTGTATACCGATCGAATTTCGTAGAGTGGGAGGTTAGAACAGCGAATGCTCTTTTAGTTTGAACGCACCTTAACGTTTTGTTTGTGTTCACTAATAATTTTAAGTTCTTTACAATAAAATGTTGTCATATCAATGTTAGTTAAAAGAAAAGAAAAGTTTTTAGGTATTTACGTGTTTTTAAGAAAATCCTAGTTGTGACAGCCATATTAAACAGAAAGGCGTAAAAACATTACAGAGGTCTATAATGTTTTTATTAGGAATTATTTTTAAATAAATAAATTAAATAACAAAAAGGTTGTGGAAACCTGAAAACTTTATTTGACAATGACATAAGAGACTTTGACAGAAAAACTACGACAGATGCGTTATTGTCAGATCTTCTGACAATAACGCATCTGTCGTAGTTTCGTTGGCCTCGAACTCCAATTACTGGTATAATAGTTGTAATACAAGCGTCAGTCTCTTTTTAGCACTATAAATTAGGTAAGGATTTCCGCTTGTATTACAAGTTATAGATAAATAGGCCTCACGTTACCCAGTTTGGAATAAAATTGGACTTTTCTATTGATATTGGCCCAAATGTAGGTACAAACTTTCTCTCTCAGATAAGAATCTATATTAGAATTTAATATCGGAAATCGGATCATAACCCGAGAATCGTATTACGTACCAATAAAAAGAACGAAATAAAACAATCTATTTATAACATCAAAGAGAGAAAAAGTATGATTGTGAGTTACTATGACAGCTTCGGCTGTTCCCAAATTGTTTTTGGCTGCCGACGGCGTCTAAATGGTTTTATGCATTTTGCATTTCAGTATGATGACGTCATCAATTATAATAAATATTTGGTTGTTTGAATCTGTATCTGGTTCAGTACAGTATGATAGACTCTTGGCACAAGTTACTTCTAAAATAACTTCTAAATAGCAAGTAGAGACCGGCCAGTATACGCCTTCAGTTGGATTGGAAAAATATAAAATAACATATTTTTTGTTTTTTTTTTTAATATAGCCTAAATTATTGTTAAGTTGTATGCATAATTATGTCCTTGACTACACAAACTTTATTAATCGTAAAAATCCTTTGAATTTTTTTGTAAAGTAATGGATGGATTTTCGGTTTTATGACTGTGTGTGTAACTTTTTAATTCGTTGTAAATTGAAACCAAAAATAATTATTATGTGCTTCAAACAATGTTCCTAGTATTTCATTCTTTCCAGTAATTGAACGGTAGATATTTCGTCTTCTTATACCACAATGGACACGTCATTTTAATGGATATTAGAACATGTGATTAAATATTTACTCTTGCCGTAGATAATGGATTGCGGTCGTTTAAATGCTCTTTCATTTTCGTGTGACCATCTTTCTTCGTCTATGATATTGCATTGTTTTTTGTTTGGTTCTTGAAAAAAAATGTTTTTACTGAAAAACAGTAATGTATTGTACAATCGCTTATAATGAAAACAGTAAATACCTATATACATTTTTATTACAGTTTATTTATTTTACTACTGCAACCAGTTGAATAAATATTTTCTTGTCTGTTTTATTGTACTTATCGCATTTTTAATTGTTTTATTGCAAACAAGTAACTAGTATTAATCTTTACTTATCCATTCAACAGTTTTTATGAATAAGTTTGCTATGCAAGACGAGTTAAAGAATTTTTTTTAATTATTATTTTCTTATGAAATTTTATTCATATTTAGTTTTTTTGTACTAAAAGAATAAAAACTCAATATAAATGGCCACACAATGATAGAAAGTCAATTACAATTTTCGACAGGTAAATGCACTAAGTGCGCTCTAAATCCTGTACAGTCAAAGGCAAAATAGGCTGTATTTAAAAATGCTCAAAGATATGTCCCAGTGCACTTTAATTCTGTGTAATAAGAACGATCGTAATATATTTATAAGAGGATTCTATCGATACATATTTTTGCACTTTACTGTTACTATAGTAAAGGCTATAATGTAACACCGTTCACACTGTTTACACAATCAAAACACTTACCTCGTTATTCATAACCATCTTCTAACTGAGCAAGTCGCTAGGTATTGTTTTTCTCTTTCGGTCTTATCGACATATTCATAAGACCGATAGGGACAAATGATACTTAGCGACTTCCTAAGTTTAGTAGGTACCGTTGCGCAAAACTATAAAGAAAAAGCTCTGTCTCATATATTTCGTACTGATTCATTAAAATTAATAAAAAATAATTTACATGTCACAAAACAATGTTATACAAAACTATCCTCTTTCAACCTAGAAGCATAGTCACCCTTAAACTCGCGCGCATAGATCTATTTGGGATCCAATAAACGTCAGATCGGTCGGATTTGATCCGCCACTCGTACCACTTTTCCAGCAACAATCTCCCTTGCCCCTTTATCATAAGACCTGTTATTGCCTGTATTTTCTTTTGGACCACTTATGTAGTCTAAAACGGGGGCACTGAGCGGCGTTATTGTATTTGTATTTCATTGGCACTATTCGGAACTGCGTCTTGTTTTATTTATTTAAGACGGAATGTAATATATTCTAAGATCTGAGATTAGTGCAGTAAATTTCGGTCGTTATTTACTAATATTATTACTGTATGTTATATTCTATCCTTGCCAAGTGCCGATTGATCAATGTAATAATTAATTCTACATTGTATTTCGTTTGGTTGTGAGTTGCATTTTGATGAATTGATATTGATGTAACATTGGTGATTACATACAGGCAAAAAAAAGAATTTCTATGTAAAAATGACGTAAGTATTGCTAGTCTCGGCCTAAACTCACCGTATTCGTTTGATTTTCTTGAAGTTTTTTTTTTTGTAATCATCTCTGTCTAATAACGAGGATCTGGGAGAAATCAGTTAAAGTCGGTTTTTATTATTTTTTATTAAGTGATTATACCTTATGCGAGTGATTGTATTGGTGGGCGGATTTTTATTTTGTTGTCGTTGTATGAAATTTTCCAAATTTTTTTTTCTACTTAGAATCGCGAGCTCTTTCGATCTTCATTAGCAGAAGAAAGTGTCCCAAAAACTCCATACATATTTTGTCTTCCACTGATTTACGTTCGAAGAAAGTGTATGAAAAATAGTAGCTCAATGGAAATACTTTTTTGGGGCACTTTTTTATTTCTGTTTGGATCTAAAGAGCTGAACGTATTGTGAAATCCCCACCTCCGACGATGGTGATCTTGGTCGTTTTTTCTTTGGTACCTGTTATGACATCCAATATTTATATATTTTATAATCTAAAGAGCTCTTAATTCTGAATAGAAAAAATATAAAAAGTCACAATTTTGGAAAATTAAAAAAAAAACTACAAAAAACAAAAGTTCGCCCAGATATGTCTTGTTTACAATTGTTACCGAATATGGCAGGTATATCATTGTCAAATAAATAAGTACACAATGACGTGTGTTTTCATCGTCAACATTGTGTGTTAGTATAGGTATTCTGTTGCAATAATCATTATTTATGCTAGTCGCCAGTTGGTAAAATAATATTTGTTCAGTGCTTTGTTAATTATATGTTTATTAGTTTTACATTCATATTGGCGGTTAATTTGGCGAATTTCGAATGCGATCCGGGCTTATATATTTTGTGCTATTAATGATTTATTTCGGGTTGAGTTCATTATACCTACGCAAGTATATTTATTATGTAATCTTTTATTACACGTATTTTTAGCTTAGTGCTTAATTTTCAGCGTCAGAATGATTAGTTAACGTTTAATATTATCACATGAGTTTTACATAATCATCGTTAACCTCAGGTTTTATTCTAGCGGAATCCTGTATTATTAAATAAGGAACATTAAATATGATTATTAACTAGGCATCGTATAATTTATTTTCACTTACCAAAATCAGCTATCAATCTGAACAAAATTGTATGTTAATTTTAAAAGCACAGTATTAAACTGTAAAATAAAAAAATATATCCCCCTTATTCATAAACGTCTCCTAACTTAGCAAGCCGCTAAGTCTTGTTTGTCCCTTTCGATCTTATCAATAAAGTATATAAGACCGAAAGGGACAAACAATACTCAGAGGCTTCTTAAGTTGGGAGACTTTATTGTTTAATCTAGAATTTTTGAAGTTTTGTGGAAGAAATCAAATATTTTCTGATTTTTTTTTGTTTTTTATAAATCTTCTAGCTAGCATCAGCCGCAAAAGCTGATTGGAAGTCGGTTCGAATCCCACTTCTTAGGTTGGTGATATAGGTATTTCTTCTTTACTATGTGACATTTTGTATATTTTTTAAAGAGATTAATTGATTTAAACAAAAATTCTCGGTCACCCAGATTTAAAGTAAATGTCACGCGTGTATGCGAATATTAATGCAGGCATTTAAATATTAGTGAACTAAGCGACTTTACGCAACAGATACCTACTCGTAGGCAAATAAACTTACGTCATTTGTAACCTTGACTTAGACTATTTTTTTTTTCTTGTGTGCTAGATGCTAGTACTAATACAAGAATAGTAATACTTCGGCTTTTATACATGTATTTTTTTTGTCACAATAGTATAAGTTACAAATAAGACAATAATTAAACAGTCATATTTTTGAAGTTAAAACATTAATTATTATGCTTCAATGGCATAAAAAGCATATTATGTCCTTGACATCCGTAATACAACTTATGTGAAGCATTTTAATGTCTACCTAATTATAGTAATTTGTACTAATAAGGAATAATAATAAGTATGTAATAACCAGAGGGCGGAATCGCTCATGGCAAAAACCAAATGTCACTAGAGTTTGAACGTTAAATTTTATCGACTATCGACTAAACTGAAATGTATTTACCAAGCGTATCTTTATTTATTTATGAACAAAACTAAACCTCAAATCCATAAGTAAATACAATGCAGGGATCGGATACCGTTTTTTTCTCCATACAAAAGAACGGTTCGAATTCCGTTCTTTTTCGTTCTTCGGAATTTTTCTTGTTTGTGTTAATGGAGAATGGAGTAATTCAAAAATTTGATGTTAATAATTACATAAAATGTTGAGTACTACATAAAGAGTGTAAAACATTTCCAAATATTGAGCTATTTCGAGGTTTTTCTAAAAAACCGGTTCCGATCCCTGATACAATGTCTAGTTCTTTAAATTACAGAGCAGTATATATTGTTGAGCGGTTTTCGTCGTAAGTAAGACAAGGATATTTATTTATCTATTTGTTGATTGTTTTTCTTTTTGGATTAACCATTTTATTCAAACGTGAATTAGTTGTTAAATGAGTAATGGCAGAAATGACAATTAAATGTCATACAATTTATTATTAATCTAATCAAAGAGGTCAAAATCAAATTGTAGGTCGAATAACTAATCAAAGAGGTTAATGTTAAAGACAGAAATGTAAAAGGTGACCGAATTTATCGATAGCTGGAAATGTCGATAACATTTTACGTTCCAACTCTATTGACATTTGATTTTTGCCATGAACAATTCCGCCCTCTGGTAATAACATATACAGTTGCATTTGAAGTACCCTAGAGCAGAGCTCCAATAGTCTATGAAAATATAAATAAAACCGTTATAGATTATACTCATCAGTTATTCACAAATTATTTTACTTCTATGGCATAAAATCATATGTCCTTGACATCCATAACACAACGAATGTATAGTATTATAATGTTTACCAAACTATTATGTCAGAAGCAGTCGATTACGCGGCGTTGCGTAAAGCGCGGCTGCGTCTGCGCATCATTCCTTCTCTTTCACCCGCACCCCGCTCGACCACATTTCTCGACCTTGAATACCACTTTCACTCGCTCGAGTAAGGTAAAGTACTGGAAGAGACGAGATCGAACACAAACCGAAAAGTGTTAGGCTACATATTTTAAATGTGTAAAAAGCACTGACAATATATTAAAATGACATGTTTTGGAGAGCGGTCTCCTTTATCAAGCACTTCGACCCTATCGCGAACTCCGATGTTCGCAAATTTCAAAGTACAATTTTGAAAAGAGGTGTAAAGGTGGATTTAGACCAAACGAGCGAATCCTCATTCTATCCCCCTTTCTACGAAATCAACGAATTTCGACGAATCACGTTTTGTGTAACAAACTAATTTCGTGGGGGATAGAATGAGCACTTGCTCGTTTGGTCTAAATCCACAGTTTACGTGCTATCGCTTAATCCCTTTTCAAACATATTTCTAATTTTTAACCGACTTCAAGAAAAGGTGGAGGTTAACAATTCGACGAAACTTTACGTGTTTTTACGTACACTGTTACACTAGAATCATAGTATGCAATTGCTATTTATCCTCTATATACCCAATTCCGTTCAAAATATTGGCAGCTAATTAGGAGCCTAAATACGGTCAATAATTAAATACCTAATTAACATGACTACGTTTAGATTTAAAAATAAAAAAGTAAAATTGAATGTCAACAGACTTTTCCATGGCTCTACATCAATGACATTTAACTCGCTACTGACAAGGCAAGTGGCAATTCACCGGGTCAAGTGAAATGTGTCAAACGACGCGTACTAAGTTACACTACTGCTTTAATTGGTACCGTGGCAGGTGTAACGTAGCTTTTTAATTCTATTTTACAGTTCAATGGTTGCAAGTTTCTTACTTACGATATTGATATGGATGTTTTTATCATGTTTTGCAGCTGATGATAAATTAATTCCATTGTAATATTATAATTATAATTGTAATAGTACATAAATTGAGAAGTATACTTTTTTATTTACCTAAGTTAAAAAACCGGCCAAGTCCGAGTCGGACTCGCGTGCGAAGGGTTCCGTACCATTATCAATTTATTATTAAAAAAATACAGTTAAATCAACCTACCTCAAAAACTGTAGGAGATAATTTAATCAAACCAAAAATCGTTGATAGAGTTTATTAATGTGCATAACATATATTTTTTTTAGAATTTTATATCGCGTAGTTTAAAAAATATAGGGGGGGGACACATTTTTCAGACTTTGAGAGCTGATATCTCGAAAACGATTTGCTTAAATAAACATTAGATTTATAAACCTTCATATCATATTCAATGACCTTTCTATTAATACCCCACACGCTTATGTACTAAAAATTTTCTATCCCTCAGTTACATGTATGGAGGGCCCCCACCCCAATGGTTTTTTTTTTAAATTTAATATCATAATCCTGTAGCGGTTCATACAGCACATATCCTTACCAAATTTCGTTACTGTAGCATTTATAGTTTCCGAGTAAATCGGCTGTGACTGACGGAGAGATGGACAGACGGACATGACGAATCTATAAGGGTTCCGTTTTTGCCATTTTGGCTACGGAACCCTAAAAACGAATTTAGGTTTTGGTACTTAAATAGATTAGATAATTAACATGTTTCTATTAAATTAAAAAAAAGTATAATTCAATGTCAACAGACTTTTCCATGGCTCTACATCAATGACATTTAACTCGCTACTGGCAAGGCAAGTGGCACTTCACCGGGTCAAGTGAAATGTGTCAAACGACGCGTATTAAGTTACACTACTGCTTTAATTGGTACCGTGGCGGGTGTAACGTAGTTTTTTAATTCTATTTTGAAGTTCAATGGTTGCAAGTTTCTTACTTACGATATTGATATGGATGTTTTTATCAAGTTTTGCAGCTGATAATGATAATAAATGACTTCCATTGTAATGGAAGTCATTTATTTAAATGTAAGTATATAAATAGAGAAATATACAATTATCCTTTATTATTTATCTAATGTAAAACAAACGGTTTTGGGTTTTTGTAAACT
This sequence comes from Thaumatotibia leucotreta, assembly GCA_025490895.1. Classification (NCBI taxonomy): domain Eukaryota; kingdom Metazoa; phylum Arthropoda; class Insecta; order Lepidoptera; family Tortricidae; genus Thaumatotibia; species Thaumatotibia leucotreta. Next base: position 9,956 of record JALPQI010021340.1, read on the forward strand.
TTGCAAGTATCGGTAATGTTAGGTTCTTCTCGGTAATCGCGTTCGCTCCGATATGTAAACAGTGCGAGCTCTATAGAATGCATTGCGTATCGAGTAAAACCTAACGTATCCTTTACTTTCCTACTCATGAATACAGCTACAGAATACAATAGACATTATATCAGAGGCCGGGAAAATGAGGATTTCCAGCCAGGTTGACATATAGCGGATAGGTAACGAGACCGGGAATCCGTTTTCACGCCGATGCATGTAGGTATAGTGCTTTTCTCAAACGTACAAAGATAAACAAAAAAATGACAATGTAGTCGAAATTAAAAAGAAAGTTACTTTGCAGGCCTAGGCCTGAAAAATGTTTAAGAAATTCCATTTCCATCCCAGTGAGTTACTGCGCCCTAAAAGCGATACCTCCGAGTCTATTTTAAGGAACGTAAAGACAATATTTCATTGCATGTTTGAGAAAAATGTTTAATATCTACTTACAGGTAAGTAAGGAAAAAAGAGAGATAAATGCGTTTTGTCTGTCTTCTCTGTTTTATCTTTTCTTAATAACAATATGTTAGTGTCGGTTGTGATCTAAGCTAAGAGATACTTCCTCCCGCGGACGGTCCGTCTGTGGAATGAGCTCCCTGCCGAGGTTTTCCCGTTGGACTACAGTATGGGGTTCTTCAAAAGAGGAGTGTACAAGTTCTTATTGGGTCGGCAACGCGCATGTGACACCCCTGGGGTTGCAAGCGCCCATAGGCTACGGTGATTGCTTTCCATCAGGCGGGCCGTATGCTTGTTTGCCACCGACGTGGTATAAAAAAAAAAAAAAGATAGATCAAGTCATGACGAAACTTAAAGGGCTCTTTTTAGTACAGATGGTACCTTTTTTAGGCTCTAGTGCGAGAAGTGTGTAATTTTACGTCAGGTCCAAAACTTCGGAGGGCCATCTGCACTAAAAAACGTCGTACGAGACATGTGCACAAAGTTGTGTCTTAATGTACTATTTTAATTTACGGAACTCTAAAAAGTGCTTCAAATAACGCATTAAATTATAATGCGGTCAGGATATGCGGAATGCTTAGCGATGCTATCGAGTAACTCGCATCGCAACTTGCACTTATTTAGGCCACTTGCCATTTCGTGACTCCGCGCAATAATTTTATAGTCATCAAACAGGTTGTGACGCAATCATTGGTATAATCATGATTAAAAAACTTGATTACGTACATTCTTAATAAATATCGACAAAAAAATATATGAACAATAGTTGGTTAGTAATGCTTTGAGTATTTATTCCGTTGTATTACGTATTATGCGGTAGGTAGCTGCGGTTTTTGTTTCAATAATATCGACATTATTTGTGTAGTTACGTTATTAAAATCTTCCTATTAATAACTCTATTTAATACTTTAGCAAAGCAATTACTGAGTTTATTATAAATAAAAATAGAAAAGAACCTGATGTAAAATATTTATTATAACATCTGGTTTAATTTTATTTAAGGTTTAGGTACTTATATTAAGTACATCAGTGTATTTTTTGGTTAAATTTTAAATTTAGAAACCATCAAGTTGTCTCGAAAATACGTTGTATTTTCATTGCATACATTTAAGTTATAAATGTTATTGATATGACACTTCTTCCAAAACTGGCACAAAACAAAACTTTCTTCATAATCCGCCATATTACCTATCGGCAGAAGGGTCGTAAAGCAAGTCTCTGAAAACTCATATTGTAATAGCTTGCAGCTGACGCATGCAGATTCAGGCCAAACATTCCCTTTCCTTTCTAACAAACCAGATTAACATGATTTCTGCACCAGTAATAATGATTAGCCATCGCAGACCACACGTATGCTGGTTTTACTAGCTACATATTCCCCAGCTGCGTGATGCGGTAGCAAGAGCGCTCCAGGTTACAAATATTACAATATGGCCAGAGTTGTTTGTCTAGAAAACCAGGCGAAATTAATTTTTTCATGCGGAGTCCAATTTCGGTAGATTAGGTTTTGTCTGTGACAGTAAAATGGGGTTAGAAAATTTAATTCACACTACTGCAGGTCACGATATGTGACATTTCAGATAGAAAGACTGTTTATCTAACGGCTTTTAAATAGTTTGATTTAGGTTTGTATTTTTTTGTAACTTTTTAATATATTAGACAAAAAGTGCTACTCTCATATGTCTTATAAAAGAACTAAATATAGACAGGAGTGTGGCCTATTTGCTTGTTTGCTAATAAATACGTTTTTCTACTAGGGTTTTCAACACTCGGAACGTCGGCATCTAATTAATGTCAAAGTCAGATGCTTTACAACTCCAGTCAAAATAAAAATAAAATCGTTGAAAAGGGCACGCACATTTTCAATACGTAAAATATGTGAATAGCAGACATTTCCTCTCTACATCATATCTAATCCTAACGTATGTTAAAACCAACATAATGTTGACCCCTTCAGCCTTACGATAAATACGCATTCGAGTTCCAATATATGCTGGTTGTGTCGATATAGAAATAGCAGCCCTTGGCAAGGCAATGCGTGCCTTGTAGTACGTTAGCAACATAATTCTGACTACTAGTAGCTCTTATCACGTACGCATAAGGTTGAAGAAAGGTTAAACTTTGTTTCCGATGGTACAAATACATTTGGCGAGCTGCCGTAGACTTGGAAGCTATTGTGACCTAATAGGTATGTAGATAGATTAGACTAGAAAGGTGACTGATCTGTCGGGAGAAGTTCTGTTAGCAAGCAGAGTCGTGGCATGGTGAAACCCAAGTCTCTACGAACAAATAAAACGTGGAAGCCGCACGCCATATTAAATTGCCTTTCAAAAACGGTCCTGAATTTTAGTTGACAAGTGTCACCCCCTCTTCAATGCGTCACGGTAATGAATTTCAATGTCAACTTATAACAAACTTAAACCGCCATTTAAAAATAGTTGTGATTGGTCCATCAAAGTTTTGATTGGCTATATTCTATAAGCATTTGTCAAAGATGTTGCGTCGACATATACGCGGTATTAAGAAAAGCGCTATGTCCTGCTCATCTTGGCACAATTGAACAATTGTTTTTGGGGGCATTTTTGAGCTGCCGTTAGACGTCCTTGTTATTTATGGTCGCAGCCAAGTCTCTTTAGTTAGGCACAAGCATTAGCATTGATAGAATTGTTTAATTCACCAAGATCTCTATTTTCTTCTTCTAAATCATGTCATATCAAAGAAAAAAGACCAAAGTTTACCAACGATCGACGTGAGACGAACTCACGCCATCAGTTTGCACTGATAACGCTTAGCCAAGATGCCATTCTGCAATCGTATACGATAAGCGATAAGTAATAAATGTATGAGAATGGAAAATTCGTACGAAAACTCTCGTGACCATTTCGTGGTCATGTGAATTCGCTTATCGCTTGCTGAAACCATTTGGCTGCTTGGTTTCAACGGACAAGGTTGAATTCTCAGAACTTTTATATGAAATCTCCAAAAGCTTATGAAGTAGCTTTTAATCCCACCTCGGTGGTTTAACGTTTTTTTGCCAATATAGGATACGTTTGAGTATAAGGGAATCGTGGTATTACTGTTAGGTTTGTTAAGCGGCCGATTCGCGTTCAGCAAGCGTTCGCAATAAAACCCTTGAGATAAATTCGTGAACGCACTAGACTGTCTCCATCTCAATTTAGCAACACGTTAGAAAAGGATAGATCATATGCGTGGACGCACAATAAATGTAGCTTGGAGTGCCGCTCTCTTTTGTTTTAGCAGTTAATTATTATGACGAGATGGAGATATTTTTATTGCTGACAGATCTAGATTTGTTCCGGACAATGTATTGTCTATGTCCACTATAAATTTCTAAGATTGATTGTTCAATTGATAATAAAACCAAGTGTTTCAATGTATAGTTGTATAAACATAATAAAATATAAGCTGTCACGGAACCAGTTGTACTTATATAATTGTAAAAGCGTTCTGTTTTGTCGCTTTTTATAACTCTTCTGGATTCATCTTGATTTTTGATATAATGACTTTTCTAATGAAAATTAGTGTGTATGATAATTCTACGAAAAAATGCATTTTGGTGGGTTGGGATACTCGTTCCCACCGTGTTTATGCTACGCAAGGACTTAACGCATCAAGACAAAGTGAAAAAAAAAATTGTATATTAGATGCAGAGATGCACATTTTTTTGTAATAAAAAACTTTATTAAGCTTATCTTAAAGATCTCGCAATTAAATTTAACTGGTATTCATACACATGACTTCGAAGTAAGGTTGATCAGTAATCTGCATTACCACATGATGTCATGCCATTCGTCACACGAGTAGGTAAATTAAATTTTATGCAACCACAAATAAGGAAAAAGCCCGTGACATTGAGGGTTTGTGGTAAAAATATTAATGTGCATTCTGCTAATAGCATTAACTTCTTAACGTGATTAAAAAGCCACAGTACTTTTATGAAAAATATTTTGTAACTGCATATTTATTCCACCACATGTACAGTCTGGGCCATACGTATCTATACAATTTTAGACCTTACGCTTCAGACATGATTGAAACATTGTATAGATATTTTTACCCTTGACTGTACGACCAAATTGTTTTTTTTTTCTGTTATTGGTTTCATCTGAAAACTGTGTTTAAATCCTTTTTACCATAAATATTTTTCTATAGGTAGCTTTGGATATTAACTAAAAACCAATTTTAGCATTTTTTTATTTGTATTATAATAATATACTTTTCATCACACTTGCTATCTAAGCGCGCCATTGCTTGCGTGCGTAGCGGGAGTAATAGAAAAGTGAAATTCCCTAGGGAGTAGTAGAAATGTAATAAAATAATGTCTTAAAACTTATTTTTCTATCGGCAAGTGTGATGAAAAACATTGTATGCATCACGGTCGATAAGTGGAATACTAACTCGAGTCATAAAATTCTAACACTCTCGTTAGTAATTCCGTACTTACCTCCCTTGATGCACAATGTACTATTTCGTACAAAAGCCTTACTATTAGCTAACAAATAACGGTTACATTAGCGTTCACTTTATTACGGTGTATTCGTTATGTAACTTTCAAAAGATCGTAAAATAAGGGACACCCTAGGCTAGAGCTTGCCATTCACATGTGGATCGTGGCTTTTGACATGTTAATATCAGCTGTGCTGTCGAGTGCTGTCAAAAGTGACGTTTGACATGTAGTTATCACTTCGATATCCACATCCTTCAGACCACCTCGGGTTTCAATAAAACTAGAATTTGTAGTTTATGAATATACTGTTTCGATGTCTATCAATTATTAGATGGGTGAATCAACGTTTTTAGGGTTCCGTAGCCAAAATGGCAAAAACGGAACCCTTATAGATTCGTCATGTCCGTCTGTCACAGCCGATTTACTCGGAAACTATAAATGCTACAGTAACGAAATTTGGTATGGATATGTGTTGTATGAACCGCTACAGAATTATGATACTTAATTGTAAAAAAACCATTGGGGTGGGGGCCCTCCAACTCCATACCTGTAACTGAGGGATAGAATTTTTTTTTTAGTTGTAGATAAGCCGTGTGGAGTATTAATAGAAAGGTCTTCGAAAATGATATGAAGGTTTATAAATCTCAATTTTATTTAAGCAAATCGTTTTCGAGATATCAGTTCTCAAAGTCCGAAAAATGTGGAACCCTCTCTATTTTTTAAACTACACGTTATAAAATTATAAAAAAAAATATATTATGCACATTAGTAAACTCTATCAACGATTTTTAGTTTGATTAAATTATCTCCAGTTTTTGAGGTAGGTTGATTTAACTGTTTTTTTTTTATAATAAATTGATAAGGGTACGGAACCCTTCGCGCGCGAGTCCGACTCGCACTTTGCCGGTTTTTCTGTCTATTATTACCATAGTTGAGGTCACCTGAGTCACGCTTTTATGCAAAATTATGCTACTTGAACTATACAAATATGCGTGTAGTCTGTTTGCAGGTGGCCCATTATGGACAGGCCTTATTAAAACCAGAAAAAATGCTTGTTTGCAATGTTTAAGTAGCATCATTTTGCATAAAATCGGCGTTACTCAGGTGACCGTAACCATGGGAATAACAGATTTAAAAATGTTGATCCACCCAGATATATTGTGTATCAGAATGCGAATTTCTTGTGAATTATTTGTTTGAATCGAGCATTTCGTAAAACGTTTTTACACAATTATTAACGCTAATTGTGTTGCCGTTTCCTATTTAGCTACTAATTTTAATGATCCTTAATTCAAATATTATTTTGATTCCTAATTGATTTCGTGGAACGTGGACTTCTACATAATAAGATTAACCCATTATAGACTGAGTTTTTTTGAGGTTTCCGATTTTTGTAATTTTTTAATATGTTGATTTTAGTCGTATTTTTAACGATATTTCTATACTAAAAAAATGGTGTGACCTTCAGTTTTTGAAAAAAATGTTGGTACCATATGGGACCGCTAGGCTCTTACAGAAGTAAACATTGGAAATTACCAATGGAATCATTATGTACTTATTAAATGTTTAATCTCATTTATTTAATAAATATTATATTAATATATATTTTGCATTAAAAAGTGAGTAATATTAATTGGGATACCCTATTTATAAAAAAATCGTTTCAGTTATGGTTTCATGGTCTGTCAACATGACCAATGAATTTTATAATATAAATACCTGAGTCTCATTGTCTGCAATTCGAATTATTTATTAATAATTAAGTATATTTTTGTCAGAATCTTCATGGGAAGCTATGGCGGGATCCAAAAGCACAATTTAAGGCTCAAGTTTTTGATAGCGCTTCAAAATGACCATTTAGCCTTATAATTTAAAGTACATAAACTGCATCAGAAATTATATAAAACGAAAAAATACGTTTATATGATAAAGACACAATTGAAATATTTAATTAATGTTAAATTAGCATGCTTAATGTACACATAGATTAACTTTAAATATTTTACACAATAAAATAATAACGCACAGGGAACGGCTAGCGATCCCATTTGGTACCAGTAATTTTAACGAACATTATTTATAATATATTTATACTTACCAGGATTACTCTGAATAATTTATTTAAAAGCAATATCATTACACTACATGGTTTTTCAATAATATTGATAATGTGTTCATCAATAAATAAAATATTAGTAAAAACTTCAACCGCGTGTCCATCTTTCTTCGAAAATTTGCAATGCACTAAGTTTAACCTTCTGTCACACTCAACTTCGGTCAATAGGGTATAATTCTGGAACGTTATAAGTAGCACCGTGTCCTTATTAATAATATCTAATCAATGAAATATCGTTTAAAGCGACATAAGTTAGAAAAAGTTGCAAATTTTAAACTCACAAAAATGTGGTCCCGAATGGTACCGCTAGTCTAAAATGGATTAATAAGAAATAATGGGCAAAAATTTGATAATCATAAATAGCTAAATAGTAACAAAATAGGCAACTTAAACAATAACAGCCATTTTGTGTTGTTTTGATTGTGTTTTTTTAACTTTTCAATCATATTTACGTTCACAAATATGAAGATTACTACCTACTAGAAAATAGAAGCGCTGAAACCAAACCATAATTACTCGGCTAACGTACCAACGGGCTCTAAAGTCTAGATTTCTCAGAACAGCTAGACTGACCTAAATGAGAGCCTAGCGCATTATTAGAAAATCCTCTAAAAGGAAAAAGAAGGCGCAATTACACTGTTTTTTACTGACTCGTCTGGTTCGCCTGGATTAACTCGTCTGCAGTCGTTTTTAAAACAAGACTTTGTAACTGAGACAGACTTTGTAAATATAAATCGTTAAACAGGATGGTTAGCCAAGTTGCCAATCGCTAACGCTTAGTAGCGTATCGTAGTTTTCCCTCTCTGTCATTTCATTATAGTGCGACAAAGACAGTTAGCTGCCTTTCGTTTACGATTGACGATTAAGCGTTAGCGATTGGTAACTTGTCTAAGCACCCAGATTCCAGCGATGTTAGAATATTATTAAAATGACGTCGATGTTATTAATATATCTCGCACATCATCAGTAGGGATCGGAACTATGGGTGCAAAACTTAAACAAAACTTGAAAACTGACATATTATTATGAAGGGTCCACGAAAAGAACATGTTTAGTAGTAAGGAATTAACCGGCCAAGTGCGAGTCGGACTCGCGCGCGAAGGGTTCCGTACCATTATCAATTTATTATTTAAAAAATACAGTTAAATCAACCTACCTCAAAAACTATAAGAGATAATTTAATCAAACCAAAAATCGTTGATAGAGCTTATTCATGTGCATAACATATTTTTTTTTTTTGAATTTTATATCGCGTAGTTTAAAAAATAGAGGGGGGGGGACACATTTTTCAGATTTGAAAGCTGATATCTCGTAAACGATTTGCTTAAATAAAAATAAGATTTATAAACCTTCATATCATTTCCAAAGACTGACCTATGTCTATTAACACCCCACACGCTTATATACAACAAAAAATTTTTTTCTATCCCTCAGTTACATGTATGGAGGGCCCCCACCCCAATGGTTTTTTTTACAATTTAGTATCATAATCCTGTAGCGGTTCATACAACACATATCCTTACCAAATTTCGTTACTGTAGCATTTATAGTTTCCGAGTAAATCGGCTGTGACAGACGGACAGACGGACAGACGGACATGACGAATCTATAAGGGTTCCGTTTTTGCCATTTTGGCTACGGAA